>APFE031564114.1:0-12821 GCA_000404065.3 Pinus taeda
ATTTGCTTGCAAAGACTCAAGATAATTGGAGTATGTAGGATAAAGTGCCTTGAGAAAAGCAATAAGAGAGATATCCAGCTCAACTTTAGTGGATTTGATATCATGCATTATAGACTTTATTTAAGATGCAAGAGCAAGAGGATCATTATTTTGCAGTTCAAGAGTGAAGAGTTTAATCATAAGTTGGATGACTTCAAGTGCATAATGTGAGTCATAGAGTTCTTTCATCTTTTGTAAAGCTTCAAAGGCAGTTGAATATGATGAAATGTGGCGACTCACCTCCTTATTTACAGATGCTGCTATTAATGCATATGCTTTGTTGTTCTTGTTTTCCCAAATGGCGAGCTCTTTGTCTGAGGTAGGTTTTTCTGGGTCACTGTCTCCTTCTCCGACACACACTCCTTTCCACAACTCATTGAAGATGAGGGTGTGTTGTATCATCCGGGACCAATCAGGATAGTTCTCCTTTCCAGTGAGAACTATTCCCACCATAGAGATGATTGAATGCATTCTGTGAAAAAAAAATAGCTTTTGCTGATAGAATAATACTTCTAATGGCAAAAAGAATTTGCTTTTGTGGAGGGAAAGAAAAACTTTTGCTGCTAAAAAAATGATTCTGAGACGAATGCTGATAACATGTTACTACTGTAACATATATCACCACATATATATCACTGCATAAACAATTGAACACTTTGTTTAA
The DNA here is from genome assembly GCA_000404065.3 of Pinus taeda. Classification (NCBI taxonomy): domain Eukaryota; kingdom Viridiplantae; phylum Streptophyta; class Pinopsida; order Pinales; family Pinaceae; genus Pinus; species Pinus taeda. Next base: position 704 of record APFE031564114.1, read on the forward strand.
ACGTTGTAATATGTATCACATCATATACATAAACAGTTGAGCGCTTTGTGTTAAACGTTGCCCTTTACTACGAAGCTTCAACACGCTGCCCTTTACTCTTCCGCTGCGCCAACACTTAAACTCTTAAGGCATAAATCGAATGCAAACACAACTTATCACTTGGCTTCATATTTATAAAGTTAAGTGCTGATATTTTGTTTACAGATCGGTACATTCTTACATTCTTGACAATATGCTATATTGGAAGAGAAAAGTCCAGATTTTTAGACGGCCATAAATTATATATGCAACCATTCACTTGACACCTATCTGCGAAAACAGACATCACTGCCCATTCAAAAATATATGCAACCTAAAATTTGCACAAACATTTCTAGAATCCATGAGCTCGTTAAATGTTGGCCACCAAACTTAAAATGACATCATACTGGCCTCCAACGCAGTGGTACAAGGCCGCATCAATAGATTGTAGCCAATTACTGAAATTAAAACAATGAGCAATGATATTTCTACCATACCACAGTTATGCTGACCAAACAGACAGCTCTGGTGTGTCAAACAGGGCCGAATGAACACCATCTTTCAGTGGTTCGATGCAAAGTTTGAAAGCAGTAGAATCTGCGAGAATGTGTTCCGTTGAAGTAGACTCTTGCGTGGATGTGGATTTACCTCCACAATATACAGATTTAGTGAATAGATTGTGCGCTTACAGAACTAAAAATTGCTTGATTCAAGGTTACAATGCGGAGGGAGACAATATGTCATACCACAGTCATATACCATAGTCATACTACAGTCAGATACCATATCATTCACCAAAAAATGAAAACGCATATACCATATGCGGAGGGAGATGAAGAAGCCACATTTCAGAAGCCAGCGTTCAATACACAGCCTCATCGAACGTTCACCATGCTTCTGCTGCGCATACCATGATAGTTTAACGCATGTCAGGTAGAAGGCAGTGGACAGAGGACAGAGGAGTTACAAGGCACGCCAGAAAAAGAACCTGGGACCTGTGCTCTGATACCATGTTAGGCCAGGAGTAACTCTAGAAAAATTGATACGTATATTTCATTAGGTAGCTATTGTTATATACACATGAATATGACTGATCAGTTCATCTTCTTGATGACTGTTCACATTCCAGAAGATTAGGTGTCAACAGAACTTAGTATAGGTTTTTAATTCCCAAGTGAGTCCATAGCGTAAGTACATGAGGCATTGGTATCCCTTTCACTCATCACCCAAGCCCATCTTATTTTACCATTTTTCCATCGACAATGTTGCTAGATTCTCTTTACTTCCACTCCTACTACACAAGGTTATCCTAGTTAAACATTAGTGTTGCATCCTTAGTATACACATATTTTCCACTATAGACCTCATAAGGGACCTGCTAATATCACCGTGCTGAAGTCACATGTCTCTGGCACCAAAATTCATGTTTTTAAGCAAGGTACTTATTGTACTCTTACAAGGTGCAACTAAATGCTTCTTGACCCTTTGCAAGGTGAAAATTATCACTTTTTCCTTAATGCAATAAGTGACCACTTGTAGAACCTTCTAGATTTTACAAGGATATGAACTCAATATAGGTTAACCATGATCAATAATGAGCCTTGGAGCTAGTGTATGACCTACTGTTCTTTTCTAAGCTTTGAACCTATATCTAATCTTCCTCCATCATTTTGTAAAAGAGCAATAAATATGGGGGTATGGAGCTCAATGAAGTGAATAGCCTTATGTTTCCAGAATATAGTCAAAGAGACACACCCTTCATATTCAATTTAGATTTCATTGTTGGTCTTTCCACACTTGGAGAGAAGGATAAGGAGGTCTCAATGAGCTTAGAGCCATAAGATACCCCTATGGTCTCAAGGTAATGTATGCTACATTGTACTTTCTTTCTAGTAATATATATATCTATGGTGTTCTTACCCTCCAATTAGTATGATTTGTTTATTTCATGATTTATATTGGTAGATATGACTTTGTATTGAGGAAATTAGATTAGATATGCTCATAAAATAGCTTTATTTCATGATCAACAAGTTTGAGAAGGTTATATGTTGTTACTTGTGTGTGGAATTTTTTACTTATAGGACCTTGTATTTGGAGATGGGAGTTGCATCAACCTATATATGATAGGAAAATTCTCATTTCAAGGCAGGACATCCTTTCCTCACTTATTAGTACAAATTGAACCTACTAATTAGATATATCAGAAAAACTCATAGTGATCTATGCATAGTCTTTCTCTCATCTCTATCATATCAGTGAGAGTGCTTACATGTCTCAAGGAGATATTTCTTTGCTAACACAACTATAAAATTTGTTAGGGAGGGATCTATTTATTCTTCCTTGGTTTTAAAAAGTTCCACTCGTTATTTTTTGTTTTCAAAAGTTTATGGTAGCTTGAGACTATCTATTGTTATCGTTTGTGTGTCTATAACCATCATATCCCTCAAATCTAGGTTTAATTTGTTGAAATTATTGATTTTTCCGATGGTAGCATATATTATGCTAACAAAGGTGATTGATCGCTTCTTTCACATTAGAAATAATCAACCATCTAGATTTGGTCACTCCTTGCCCAATGGAAAAGAGTGACCATTCATGTCGATGAATTTTTGAAGTTTTTCTCTCAATTTGTCCTTGGGTTCATCTATGTTTTGGTTAAGTGAGGTTGTAGGCATGTTGTGACTACCCTATAGATACATAGTTAGTATGTCTTCTTCCAGTTATATTATCAAATTGATCTAGAAGCCTCATATCATGTTTTATTTTGTTGCAATATTTACATGAGCTTAGCCTAATGAGTAGTGACCTAGGAATTATTGGTGTTTGTAGCTTGGGAAAGGACTTCTACGCAAACCTAAGTGTTTAGGTGCGTAGAAGTTTCCAAACTTCTCCTTAGGACACTTGTTAATGTAGGAGTAAGTTGCTACTATAACTTAGCCTAATTCTAACTTAGGAAACACACATAATTAATTATGTTGGCTATTGAGCTAAATAACCTTAGGAAAAGAAAAGTATTTACTTTAATGATTATGTTTTGATCTCAACCATTGATCTCAAGTGAGGCAAGATCTAATCATGGTTGTTAATCACTTTGGAGATTATGGTTAGGGGTCTATCTCAATGTAAAATTATAAAAGCAAGGCTAAGGAGAGGAGAAAGACACACCATAAATGGCACAATCCATTAAGAGAAGGATTTTCTCAAGTGATGAGTGGGATACTCAAGTGCTTCGGGTCTGAGGAAGGTGCAGGTTTGTAGTATAGGAAATCTAGATGAACCAAGGAGATCAAAGGGTAATCTAGGGCTTTATCAGCTAGATCAAAGATAGTATGTTGTAATTGTAAATTTCTTAGCTGGGCCATTATCCCCAAATAAGAGCCTAAGTAGGTTCTAATTAAGATTTCATGAAGAATTGATTTTCTTGGGAAGAATTTGTATGTGTCACATGTGATTGAGATTGGTTATGTAATTATTTTATTTCAATGAATAATTTTGTTAAGAACCTTGTGTATTTATTTAGTAGATTTGTGATAAATATACTATGAAAAAATTTCTAGGTACAAGGTTTGAGAAATTAATAGGCATAATTCTTTTGTATGGTTCTTGTAGATTGGTTGTGTAATGTTTTCTTTATTTCATTTGTAGTTCCATTTTAAAGTCAATAACTTTGTGTTGCATAGCTATTTATCCCAGAAGTTTTGCATATTGCCTCACGTATCAACATTGGCTAGTGAATAGTGACCTAGCTAATATCATACAACCCTCCATATTCAATTTGTGATGGTGTTTATTGTTTCATTTTCATTATTATTAGTGAAAACAAAAACTTGCATCACATGATCAACTAGGGTCGACCATTTTGGTGTATGTCTTGTCTTTTTGTGAGCATGGGTGTATTGATTATTGTCTTTAGGATTTGAAATTATTTTGGGATTTCTAGTAATTACATTTACAATGTGGTATTGTTGTTTGTTTCTTAAACATGTAAAAAAGGAGAATATCTCTTCCCTCAATTAGTGTCATTGAAAGGAAAAAATTAAATCTTGTGCATTAGAATATTTTGATTTTCTTTGGGTCTGAAAGAATCAAAACACAATTTCGTCCTTTTTTACTCTCTTTGAGTAATCAATGGCTAATAAAAGAAACCACTTACTTTAAAAATACTTAGACCCTTTTATTTTTACCAATAGACCACGACTTAGGGCCTTTATGCAAGTTTGGAGAGTAAATTTCCAAGGTTGTAAAACTAAAACTACGAAATCACTAGAGAGAGATTAAATCCTTTAGTAGCAAGGAGTGCTTGTAAGGAAAGCACCTCTAACATAGGTGTCAAGCATGAGGCCACACTAGAGCAAGTGGAGGGATATCCCTTGTTCACTTGTTTTAGTTTTTGTTGGAATATTATGTGTATAGTGGTTTTAGAGAAAAGTGATAACATTTCTCTTTAAAATTTTGGGCTTTGTTTCCATGCCCATATGTGTGGCCCTAACCCATGACACTTCAACCTAGTTGCTATATGTGAAGTGGTATCTATAATGAAATTTCCTAGGGAATCACATAGGTGACTGCAAATGGGATGTACTTGTGGTAGTTAAGGAAAATATTGAATCCATGCTTTCACTCACTTAGAGGTGTAGAAATTTGATAGAATTGCAACTGCTAAGGGAAATTTAATCTAAAATCAAGAGACATAATTCTACTCTATTGATCTATGGAATGTAACTCAAAATTTATAACAATAATCATAAACATGCAATAAGAAAAACCGCACATGCACAGTGATTTCTAGGGGAAACCAACTGGGAAAAACACTCAAGCCTTTTTTGCATTAATCAGTTGAATTGAGAAACTATTACAATTGATTTCTCAAGATATGAGCACAACCTATAGAGGTAAAATTGTTCTCCTATTGTCTGAGGACCTTTGGCCAACACTTAGTCAAATATCAGCTCACTTAGCCTCCTATTTCCTTGTGCAAATCCTAAGTAAACTAGCCCTTATTATTTAGGAATTTCCTTCAATTGATTGGCCAATTCCCAAGGATTGAGCATCTGATCTCATGCAACACGTGTACACTCAAACTAGTTTACAACTATTGTTGCATTGCCTTGTCATCTTTACTTCAGCTGAGGAACTTGAATTCCTTGCATGCACTATCTATTTGGGGTTGATTGTGTAGAAATTTCCTACCAAATCTAGCTCTCTGCTATCATGTAGAAAATCTAATGCAGGTTAACCCGATAATGCAATATAAATCAAAGCAGAATACTATAACCTACTTCTATTATCAATTTGTAGAAGCTTAAAGATCGAGCTGAACAATATAACCAAAAGAAGAAGAATCAATGCACAATACACATGAAAATAATTTTGGGGAAATCCTCAGATAAAAACCTTGCACTATTGTATTATCATACATGGAAATACATAAGAATTGTACAAAGCCTTAGCTCTCACAGCTAGCCAGCTCTTAGTACAATCCTCACAGATGCTCACAGGCAATCTTAGCTTCTCTCTAACCTTCCTCTCTACCCTCCAAGCTCCTATTTCCTTGTGTTGTTCCTTCTGAATGATTTGCCTTTACCAAGTGGAAAACCCATCCTGCAAAACTGTGTAATCCTCAAGGATAGTATCCTTGACTAGATGCATGAGTTTTCTCCATGAGAAAACACATGCAACTGATAGTACACTATCCTTGACATTTAACTTAATTGGGTCTTTCTCATAATAGACATGCATGAGTTTCTGATGAGGGAATCTTTAGTTAACTGGAGTAGCACTAGTTGGATGCATTAATGCATCAACTAACTGTTAACTCACTATTAGTTCCTCAAACACTTTGGAACTAATTTAACTGGACTTAACTCAGTAAACTGAGGTAACTAATTACAACTCAAATATAACTCAATCCTATCTTCTTAAGTTAAGGGATAACTCTTGCATGACTTCAGAAATACTTCTAACTTGAATTTCTCTAACTAATTAATTAATTAATTATTTCCAAGTAGCTATTTAAGACTAAATTCGATTTTAATTCACAATTTAATCCAAGGAAAAATTAAATTAGAATATTTCTATTGCCATATTTCAACACTCCCTCTCAACAAGAAAGGGATTATCTGCCACCCCGATCCTGTCTCTATGGAACTCGAATTTACACTTTAACAATGCCTTTGTCAAAATGTCACCATCTTGCTCCTCTATCGAAATATACTCCAGCAACATGATCCTCCCGACCTGTGAAAAGCCACGAGAAACAATTCTTGCATTATGCTTCTCCACACGACCATCAGCAACTTGCTTTACCTTGTAAAGCCAACGGAACTCACAACTGACTTGTTCTCCGGTCTCGGAACCACGTCCCAAACATTGTTACGAACTATGGAGTCGTACTCCTCCACCATAGCATCAACCCAAATCAGCTACTACACTGCTTCCTCAAAGGAAGATGGCTTGGTCTCAACACATTCCCTAGAAAGGGCCATGTATCTAGTGTACCTCTCAGGTGACCTCCTCTATCTGCACTGAGAAGATGGTGATACCACATTCTCTCTCGCATCCTCCAACAATCTATCAACTTCTTTTGTGTGCTTCTGTCCATCTCTGGAAGATATTGCTTGAGTGGATTTCTCCACTCCTGGAACCTCTACATGTGACTACTCCACATCAGTCTGAGGCTCCTCCTCCTTATGAACCAACAGTTCCTCCATAACTTCTAGTTGGAGCTCCCTCTCAAGGGAAACTCGCATGGCCTTCTGCTCATCAAACTTGAGATCTATGCGAACCACTATCCTTTGAATGGTAGGAAAGTACACCCGATACTTGTGAGATATATCAATGTACCCCACAAATATCTCCAACTCTACTATTGGCTCAAGCTTCTTCCATGCATCCTTTGTCATGTGGCAATATACCGATGAGCCAAAGATCCTGAAGTGACCCACATCTGGTCTCTTACTGGAGAAAGCTTCCTCTAGTGTCTTCATCCCAAGTATGTGATGCGAGCTTCTATTCTACAAATAGACCGTTGTGTTGCATGCCTCAACCCACAAGTGAAGTGGTAGGCATTGGTCATGCAGCATTTCCCGTGTTTCCCCTACAATAGTTCTATTCTTCCTCTCGTCCACCCCATTTTGTTGTGGGTTATGAGGTGTCGTCAACTCTCGTTTAATTCCTTCCGCTGCACAGAAGTCCTTAAACTATTGAGAGACATATTCTCTGTGTTGTTGTTTCTCAAGGTCTTGATCTTCTTCCCTGACTCTTTCTCGACCAAAGCTTTGAACTCACAAAACTTTGTGAAAGTTTTGTCCTTCTTCTACATGAAATAAATCCAGCATTTACGAGAACAGTCATCAATGAAAATCACATAATACCTTTGCTTCGTTGTGGATTCCGTCGATAATGGTCCACACACATCAGTGTGAGCTTGCTCTAAGATAGCCTCTACTCGACTGTCTCGATCATGCAAGGAAAACTTGGTGTACTTTCCCAAGGTGCAACCTTTGCATGTGTCAACTTGCTCAAGTTTTCCTTTGGGAAGTCCTGTAGATATCTGTTGCATTATCTTCAAAGCCCCATGATGCAAATGGCCCAACCGCCTGTGCCACAGCTCGCCAATGTCTTGGCTTTGCACCAATTCTGCTTTCGTACTCAATGCTGCACAATCATCTACCTCTAGTTTATAGATATTATTCACTTGAATCCCCATCCTCTTGGTCTGACCCATGTCTATGTGTCTTAGGAACACCTTTCCTTTACTGAAGACAACATCGTAGCCTTTTTCCTCCAACATCGCAACCAATACCAAATTCTTCTTCAGTCCAGGCACATACATCACATTTGTCAACGTGAGAGGAGCTCCATGCTGCCTCTGAAAAGCAACCGTGCCCACTCCTGAAACATTATACCTTCCGTCATCACCCATCTCTATGCGCATCTTGAGGCCTTTCTCCTCCAAGGCATTGAATAATTTTTTATCACCGTCATGTGGAATGAGGCTCCACTGTCAAGATACTAGACACAACCCATCATCAATGACACCATGCATGCGATGAGGGTAAATTCCATTTCCAACTGAGAGGCTAATGCCTCACCTTCTGATCCTTCCAAGGATCCCTTCTCCATCTTGATTCTTTGAAGCTTATCCTTGAGTGCCAATTTACTTTGGTCGCTACTGTTCTAGTAAAGGTCCTTCAATGTCTTCCACATTGAAAATGGAGTATCCTTCCCATGGAGACTCGAGATAATATGGTCTCAAACTCCTTCAAGGATGATCTATCTCACCTTCGCCACACACTTCTTCCACTCAGCCAACTCTTGTGCATTAGTTGAAGCTGGCTTTGGGATTTCTTGATCAATGAATTCCTTCAAGCCATTGTCTTCTAAGACAACCTCCATTTTATCTTTCCATGTTATGTAATTCGAGCTACCTTCCAAGGCATACTAGAGTCTCAAGCCATAGAATGTCATTGGCCAACCTTGAAGTATGATATGAATTAGATTTTCACCTGCAACCATGAACTTCAAACTTCAAATTCTCTTCTCAGTATATTGTTCACAGCTCTGATACCATGTAGAAATTTCCTACCAAATCTAGCTCTTTGCTACCATGTAGAAAATCTGATGTAGGTTAACCCGATAATGCAATATAAATCAAAGCAAAATGCTATAACCTACTTCTACTATTAATTTGTGGAAGCTTAAAGATCGCGTCAAACAATATAACCAAATGAAGAAGAATCAATGCATAATACACATCAAAATACTTTTGGGGAAATCCTCAGATAAAAACCCCACACTATTGTATTATCATTCATGTAAATACATAGGAATTATACAAAGCCTTAGCTCTCACAGCTAGCCAACTCTCGGTACAATCCTCGCAAATGCTCACAAGCAATCTTGGCTTCTCTCCAGCCTTCCTCTCTGCCCTCCAAGCTCCTATTTCCTTACACTGTTCCTTTTGAATGATTTTCCTTTACCAAGTGGAAAACCCATCCTACAAAACTACACAATCCTCAAGGATAATATCCTTGATTGCATGCATGAGTTTTCCCCATGAGAAAACACATGCAACTGATAGTACACTATCCTTGACATTTAACTTAACTAGGTCTTTCTTAGAATAGACATGCATGAGTTTCTGATGAGGGAATCTTTAGTTAACTGTAGTATCACTAGTTGGATGCATTAATGCATCAACTGACTATTAACTCACTATTAGTTCCTCAAACAATTTGGAACTAATTTAACTAGACTTAACTAAGTAAATTGAGTTAGCTAATTACAACTCAAATTTAACTCAATCTTATCTCCTTAATTTAAGGGATAACTCTTGCATGACTTCAGAAAGACTTCTAACTTGAATTTCTCCAACTAATTAATTTAAAATTAATTAATTAGTTAATTCCAAGTAGTTGTTTAAGACTAAATTCGATTTTAATTCACAATTTAATTCAAGGACAAATTAAATTGGAATATTCTTGTTGCCATATTTCAAAAAATTGATCTAAGTAAACCAATAGACATTTGAGTTATACTAATGTCCCATTGCACCACTACCCTTTAACTAACTCCAACAATAGTTAGAGGTCAGTTAACTAAACACAACTAAAAATAACTGAATTAGATTTCTAAATTTTATCAATCACTCCTGCATAATTGAACTCCAAGTCCTCTAACTTGAATTTATTGAGTTAAATGGGTGACAAGATCCATGTCACACTAGTTAATTGCCTCCAAGTTGTCCTACTGATGTGGAAATTCGATTTACTCAATTTGACTACTTGGCTAAAGTCAAATTGAGCCTTTCTTGCTACATTTTTGAACACTCCCTCTTAGGAAGAAATCAATTTTTCACCATCCTTATCTAGCACCTATGGAATGTACTATAGCACTATTTTTCAATGTTGTTTCTGCAACTACAACAGTTGCAACTGTGCATTAAAAAAAAAAAAAAAAACATTGAGTCAATTGTGTCTCTACAACTGTCTATTAGGAAGACTGCACTAATGTTGAATCTGAACTATGCCTCATGCATTTCTATCAAAACTCCTTTGTGCTCCTCAACATCTAACTGCACCAACTGACACTGGTCCTTTTGCTACTGAATAATGTGGGCCCCCATAGCAAGGTAATGATCCATGAGGAGGACACCTCAATGGACCCCACCCAAATCTCTGCAATTTTGGGACTAGGGCTTGTTACGCAGTATTTTGTCACAACTCCTGCACTTCCTTGTGTCATACCCCGAAGTGCCTAGAACTTGGCAATCATGCAATGTACCCATCCTATAAGCAGTTCAGATGCTCCCTGAAACACTGATGAAAACATGCCTTGAGCCTTCCCTGAAGAACTGATCTCTAAAACCCTAATTTCAAGATCAGCACGACCCTGACACGAGCAACTCGTGTTGATCTCTAGTTGCACTATACTAGCTTTGCACTGCTAGCATGCTTTTTTCTTGGATACCCACGTTGATCCCTAAAAGGAAAATTTTCCCAAAGAGGACAAGAAGCTTCATTATCTAGAGGCTTCCAGAATGATGAGCTAGAGGTTGTTTGATGTGGATGTGGTTGAATTCTCCCAATATTTCCCTTTGATCGTATCCCTATGAGCCACCTCCTTGAGATGAGGGTCTTCCCCTATGTTTGGAGAGATCTTAACTCCCTCTCCCTGCCTATGTATTCATCCTCTCCCATTCCCAAATGGTTGATCTTTGAGCATTTTCACCCTTATGCATGCTAATATTGTGCCTATATGCTACTCATTTGGCTTGGAGAAGGAGTGATTGGAGAGCTTGAGTTTGGACTTGGACATTCACTCAAGAAGAGCTTATTGACTTCAAGACTTGGTTGTATGCTTCCTCCTTTATTTCATTAATATATACAATTGCTGGTTCACTTTCCATAAATGTTTGTGTTAATGCATCATTTATATTAATGCTCCTTGATATGTTAAGTAGGTTACTATCGATTATGCTTGTTGTATTCATCTCTTTGTTGTTTCTTTGATCTCTTATGCAGGTATTCAAATGTCACAAGTAGTAGATCTGAGCCTGAGAAGAAAGCGATTTGAGGTCTTCAACAAAAGAAAATGGTATAGCATCAGAACGAGGTAGGCCATATCCCTCTGCTTCTTTTTTCGATTGTAATATAGGAAAGTATCTCGTAGATTGTCATGTAGGTTTCTAGTCCCCAATGGAGTCACCATTTTGTTGTCTAGGTAAATCTGAGTTCTCCTCCACCTGAACAACATCAACCTCCAGTTGATATTATAGTTGACTTTTTGCCTTCTTCGCCTATTTCTTCACCTTGTTCTTCCTCTTCGCCTGGTAAAAGTTTAGATTCTAGTAACCAGGAAACTAAGAAGAAGAAGAAGAGGGAAAATAAGAAGAAGAAAAATAATCAAGGGGGAAATGAAGTAGCCATTGCTATGGATGCAACTAATGTAGAAAAATCTTCCAACCAACCCCGGAAAGTAAAATTCCCTTTCGTGTTATGTAAGGGTGACCACCTTCTTTGGAATTGTCATGGTATTCCCAAAGTCTTAGAAGTGTGGTCCACATGTTCACATCAACCTTTGTCATCAGCCTCTGGTGATCATGCTGGTGATAAACCTTCAACTAGTAACAATAATGTCCATGGGAAAAATGGAAAAGTCAAATTTCCCTGTAAGTTGCGTGAAGGTAATCATCCCATTCACCTTTGTCCTGGGCCTGAAAGGAAGCCAAGCCTGGACTTGAAACCCAGTCCCTCTTGTTTGTTCCTGATCTCCCAAGAAAGGTAGGTTCTTATCTCCTACTTTCTATTTCCTAGCCAGTTTCCTGGGTCATGAAAAGTCGTAGATTAAGAGCCATTGTGATTTGAAAGTCCAGGCTAGATTCATTCATCATTTAAGTTATTTCTTTCATGAAGAAGGACTTCGACTTTGAAATAATGCTATGTTGGAAAAAATACTGAGAGGGGGGGGGTGAATCAGTATTATCAGATCAGATAAAACTTTTCAATTTCATACTCAGATTCATATACGCTACTTCAATGAAGTGAACCAGCGTATACACGCGACTGTGTCTAAAGCAAATAGCGTATACCCA
>APFE031564118.1:2436-20274 GCA_000404065.3 Pinus taeda
TTAATTAATCATTCTAGAATAATAATTATTAATTTAATTTCTTAAATTAATAATTATTTTATTTCCATTTTATAACCTATGATAATAAATTATTTTTGGATTTATTATTGTTTTATGAGAGAGGCTAGCATTCCCCCCCTCAATGATAAATCCAAAATAAGAACGAGGAACCATCTTCCAAGTTCTCATGTTGATCCTCAAAAGCATTGCCTGAAAAAACCGCCAAATCTGGATGCTGAAGAAACTGCAATATGAAGAGACTGAGTCAGCTGCATGACTGATTCATCTCGAAAGGATGCTTGACAACTCCATCATGTGCCAAGCCGCAAAAGGATCCAACTGTCCTTTGCTTGAAAACAGCATCCGGTGTCCACTGACACAATTTGATGATCGCCCACTGGCGAATTTGTTGATGCTCACTGCTGATGACAAATGCCCACTGGCTGATGAAGATGCCCACTGGCTGCTTCACTGATGTTGTCGAGACTTTTAGTCGGACAACCACTTTTCAATTTCATTGACAGTTCCCCACTTTGTCCGTTGAAAGGAGAGACAATATTCTCCAAAATATATCTGAACTCCCCCCTTCAGGTGTAAGAGAGTTTCACTATTGTACTCCCTCGTTCAACTGCAGGAGAGTACGATCATCGGTTTACTGTTGGCTGCACTATGTGTGATTGTAGTCTGTTGTAGAACTGAGACAATCGTTTGACTGTGGATGACCATTCCCAAGGATCAATCCATTCATAATGTATCTTCAATCTGGCTGATTTTTGTTGGTTGCGACATTTTGCTGAGGAATGATTGTACTTGCCACAATGGCAACAAGGATGGAGATCAAAACACTGATCTTCCATATGACCGGTTCTTTGACAATGAGAAAATTTCGGTTGGACATCAGCTTCAGTTTGTGTGCAATTCTGTTTGTCTACAACTTTTTCAGAACCTACTGAGGTGAGTGGTTCAAGAAATCCTGCACTCACGAACTGAATTGGCTTGGAATAATCTGGGATATGTAAGTTGGTGTCATCAGTGACATATCCTAAGCCTCGTCAATTCTTGTTATTTTGAATTTCTTCCCAAGTCTTGATGATGGGTTTGGAAGAAATTTGAATTTGATCATGAACAACTTCGACACTTGAAGTTGTTTGAATGAGTGATTTGGAATCAACATCTTTATCTTCATATGTATGGTTGAATGACTTGGAAGAAGCACTCTTTTGTTGCAACTCATCTCTTTGTAGTTGCGACTCTAGTTGAAGAAACTCAATAGTTTCATGTGTTTGTTTTAGATGCCGTGAAAGATCAGCAAGAGTTTCTTTGCTGATGTGCACCATGTCTTCATCACTGGAGATGAGCAAACTGTGAAGAATGTTTAACAACTGAATATGTTGTGCCATCTGAACTTGCTTACTTGAAATCAGGGTCTCTTGTAGGAGATGTCGTACATTGAACTATTTCACTTGAAGGACAGGCTCGCTTGAATGTGACTTGAATGGCACGCTCGCTTGATTTGTTGTTGATTTTCACTTGCTAGAGTTGTAAAATTTTCTCGCTTAAACTCTGGAATTCACGCTCGCTTGATGACGATCACGTTTGTTTAAGCACTCACTTGACTTACTTGATGAATTCACATTCACTTGAATGAATAGCCACGCTCGCTTGATGTCGATCTCAACTTGCTTGTTTGGTTGCTTTGATGGTTGCTGTAATGAACTTCACTCTGGCTCGCTTGAAAGTTTTGAAATTTATACTATGTTGACGCAAATTGCTTGAATGAATACTCACGCTCGCTTGCAGGAGATGTGAACTTGTTTCTTGTTTTCTTTAGAGTTAAAATTCATGCATTCAGATGATTTTTCTTTAAAGGAAGGGTGTCGAACACTATCGAAAATGCACCCCAAAAAAGCTTACAATGATTTTAATGACTCACATAAAACAAAGAATGCGCTTGTCTTAATCTAACTAAGTGGAAGAGAATTGACGCACTTGACTTCTGATCAAATCAAAATGTGGGTGTCGGTTTCAACCGAGAATGCACCCTTACAATTCAATGTAATTTGAGTTTGATTATCAAGTTCTTAAATTTGTTTACAAGAATGTTGATGTAGACTTTGCTTTGAAATGTTGGAATTTGTAGATTCATGAACTTGATTGTATTTGAGTGAATTTGTATGTTGAGGTAGAATGCCGATGTTGAGAACTTTGATTATTTGTTGCAACTATGTGGTGTTCTTGCTTTATGTATGCGATATTAAATGAAATTATTGATGTGTCACAACTAGACACAAATCAAAAGGCAAAAACATGAAGCCATAAAACACATGCGCCATCAAACACACATAGTGTACCTTAGATCCCCTTATTCAATTTCAGGCGGATCTAGGACACAATCACCACAAAAATGATATCTTTATTAATCACTGGAGTACATCACTCTTCAACTTCTCAAGCAATGAGAATATTAAGCTCACAAATGCTTGAAGCAACTTGTCTTCTAAAACTGTCTGCACTAACTCAATCTCTCAAAATCTTTCTCAAAATAAAATATTACTTTGAAGTACATGATTGACTTTTCTCTAAAAAAGAATTTACTTATCACTCCAAAATATTACAAAATTCACCTTATCGCTCCAAAAAATCACTTCAAGCCTCTGAAAATTCAACTTATCACTCCAAAAAAAACAACAAATTATTTATAAAAAATCATGCTACCTCTTAAAAAAAAATGCACCTTCTCATATTACTTTTAACTCCCTAGCAATAGCTCTCATGCGGTTCTATCAAATCTGGCAACATTTGTTGCAACATTTTGTTGGAAAATTCCAGGAACTGAGGTAGAGTTTCTCAGCGTGGCCTCCAAATTGTGTTGAAAACTGTAGCTACACAACCGCCTTCAACCAGTTCACGTTCCTGAACTAATAAAATGCAAACGCGTGGTCCATCTGTTCCTCGGCTTCTGTCAAATCCTCCAGGCCTCTTTCGGCGATGGAAATCAACAAAACTTCACAGGAAATCTGAAAATTGAGCTAGATTTGCAAGGGACATTCGATCTCCATTAATCCACTAAAAAGAACTATAAGAATTCAGCCTTGATATGCCTGCTATCATCATGGCATAAGTTTGTATCTGCGTTTCCTCCAAGCCAACTACAATACGCACTCTTTACAGATCGGTCATTTGCGTCCAAATTCAACACATCTCCAGGCTACACGTGGACTTCAATGCATCCTCATTCAAGATTCACTTCCAAATACATAATTTCTTCAACACTGCCTCACAATGGATCCTTCATTTCAGTTATAGAACGTCCGGCAAAAACAAAACCTATTTCAATTGACATGATTAAACCAGAACTCTGCATTGACTATCAATGTAATTTCATGTGGCTTTATAACTACCGTGCGCCCTCACTATCGATCAAAACAAAAAAGCAATCGATTTAACTTATATCAAATTGCCAATTCGAATTGGAACGCCTTACAGATACCTTGACAGTTCAATGGTATAGTCTTCAACGCTTACAATGTCAGAACGCCATACTCCAGCAATCTGCTTCTTCAACCAAACACAATCATTATTAATGGCAAGTCATCATTCACAATTTAATGCTTATTT
This sequence comes from Pinus taeda, assembly GCA_000404065.3. Taxonomy (NCBI): domain Eukaryota; kingdom Viridiplantae; phylum Streptophyta; class Pinopsida; order Pinales; family Pinaceae; genus Pinus; species Pinus taeda. The sequence goes on from APFE031564118.1 coordinate 6,055, forward strand.
TGCAGGCCGAATACCAGAAATCATTAATGCATTCCTGAACAATGAATCTCCAGTGCTTAACGCTTTCTACACTGCATTATTAACTCAACGCTGTCCATTATTAACTCAACGCTTTCTGCACTGCATTATCAACGCTGTCCATACACGTACTAACATGTTTGCCCAACACATACCCATTCTGAGTATCGATTTAACTTGGTTGCAGTTCGGCTATCTGCAAAACAGATCGACTTCACAATTTCTTTAACACAACATTTCAATCGATCATTGCCAATGTCCAATTACAGAATTTTGCAGAAACCTTGCGCCCTACTTCATACAATGTCTATTAAATTTTGCAATTGAAACCGATTTCAGTTTTCCCCAAATGTAAATTCGTTCAATTCTAAGAACACGGTTTCATAATGCACCCTTATAAATCGACATTAAAATATAAGAACTATAATGCTGGCTGCAAGTGAAGTGAACCAAAATAGTCAGGGGGCTCAACATGTAGCTATTACTGGTGGGAAAAAGAATTCTCAGGTTGCTGCTGCAAGCAGATTCACAAAAGATATCAAGAGGGATGTGGTTGACAGCAGAAAAGCTGGGAGTGGTGCTGGAGTATCTGAAAGGGGGAAATCACATGAGACCCAAGACAATCAAAAGATGCAAGATGCCGAAGATTTACATGCTGCACACTATGATCGCTCTCCAGTGCAGATCCATATAATTAATGCATACACAATACACAATTATATACGATGCACTCATCAAACTCTCATATCGCTATTTTTCTATATACACAGGAGAGGATTCTTATGCTTTGAGGAATTTTACTGTGTAGAAACACATCCTAATATGTTCTTAGAGATTCTTATGGAGAGGTCAGCCTTATCTCTCGCATTGTCAACATCCTACCACGCAAATACAATGCTTGAATCGGCATTATCTTACCTACTGGAAGGACGACATACATTTGATGGGAAATTTAGAGACTCTTTTCGAACAATAGCAGACGCTGATCGTGGGTATTGTAAAGTTACCAAAAAAAATATTCTCAACAGTTGCAGACTCTGCTCAACACAATGCTGGCGACGACAAACAATTCAAGCAAGCATTCTAGTCAGATTGGCTCTGTTCACTCTAGATCGAAAAGTTGTGTAGAAAATAATTGTCATGGTGAGGTGTAAGGTACCTCCAATAGGATTGGGGATGCGGGGAAGCTTAGAGAGATGTACAGAATGACTTTGAAATCTGATGGAATATTAAATTTTAAATCTGGTAAACCAAGCTTGATGCGCTCCACTGATGAGTTAGACACCATCACTATGAAGCTTTCTAGTGAAATATCTCAGCTATCACCGGTCCCGCATTGCAGTCCTCGGGGATTTGTTATCAGGGAAACATTTACAAAATGTACCTTGCATGATTCTTGTCTCCAATAATTTGCTCAGAAACCCAATAAAATTGTGCTTTGTACAATTTCACTTACAACATTCCTGGGAAATGTAAAAGGTATTGCCACGGTTATAATGCATAACTAGCTTGTCTGCCTTTGGTATGCCACCCAAGTTTGGCAAGATTAGTGGAAGCGCTATTGTTGGCTCGATAATAACCACAGTAAAAGTAAGGGATTCTTAAATAAACTATCAATACCCCACGCATGTTGCACCAATTTTTTGAACCTATTAAACTGCCAAATGTAACTTCAGGAGCATAAAAAGCAGAGTTTTGTTCAACATTGCACTTACTTTTTGGACTGGCCTGGAGCAGTAGTATAACCCGGCTTGTCTTGTTGTTGGCATATCTTACACAGTGGCTCCTTCAATGCACCAACGTTGTATAGATACATCATTGATGATCTTACTTCAACGCAATAATTGAAATGTAAGCGTACAAATTTGTCCTCCAGCGCAAACTCTACCTGCGTATATTTCACCAATCTTTCTCCAAAACCCTTTCCTGAAGGCACGGATTCTTCAACAACCGAAGAAACATGAGTATTTGTTGGAACAACAGAATCCACATTTTCAGCTACTGATGCTTTCTTGCTTTCCAAATATTATCCACTACAGGCGACTTACTCCCAGACTTTTGAAAGTTTTCTGCATCATGATTTTCAATGGTTAGTTTCATCTCACGGGCCTCTTTATCTTCCACTTCTCCAGAAGTATTGTTCACATCATTCGAAACCAGCATACAGAACCCTCGGTCTTGTAGCTCCACGATACTACTCACTCAACAAAATCGAGCATCCTTTGAGAAATATGGAATTTGCAGCGACCAAAAGTTTCACGATTATTGCAACCATAAATCGCCTCTGTAGAAAACGTGATCTGACATATCCCTTTCTCACACGTCCTCAGTAGCAGGCTTCTTCACACAACTCGCTTTCAATGTTTGAACACCCCAATACACAGTCTCTCAATCCCAAAGTGAAAAAAACTGTGTGCTCTGATACCACATATTGGCAGAAGTGTCCTCAGACACATAATTTTATTAATCAGAAAAAATAATTACATAATTGATTTGCAAGAGCTTACACCCGAACTACCAAACACTCTTGCAATGAGCTATTTATAAGCTCCATGCCCTAACTACCTATAATTATGGATCACTTATTAAATAACAAGTGTCCATTTACATTAAATGCTATTCAATCCAACTAGCTAACTAATTTCCTAAAATAGAGCCTAAGATACGACACATTTGGAGAGTCATATCTTGTTACAACAATATACTAATTTCTAATTGTCTCCATTAATTAATTAATCATTCTAGAATAATAATTATTAATTTAATTTTCTTAAATTAATAATTATTTTATTTCAATTTTATAACCTATGATAATAAATTATTTTTGGATTTATTATTGTTTTATGAGAGAGGCTAACAGAAACAACTCAAAGATCTAGGGATTTCCATATTGGATTGGTTGTGTGAATTTCTTTGTTCCTTCTACTTTTTTCCAGTGAGAAGTGGTTTTATGTGGGGGGCATTTTTTTATCAAAATTCCACAATGATTACAAGAAAAAAAAAATAACAGAGGGTTGCCCTTGGTTTCATATTTTAAGGCCTTTGTTGTTCTGTGTTTTAGTTTTTGTTTGAGAAAATTGTCTCCATTCATGTTTTTCTCCTAGTAAAATACGTTATTTTCTTACCAAGCAGCTAAATTTGCAGTGATGGTTTCTACGACAATCTCAACTACTGTCGGTGTTGTATTTATGCTTCTCTTTCCTCTCCTCGGTAATGGATAGGGTGATAACGTCGCTGGGCTTCAAATAATCTGCAGAAGGGGAAAATGGGAGTGTGCAGTCTAAAAGAGGATCTTTTATCTCTAAGTCCCCCTCTAACATTCACACCATTGTTCCCATTGAAAGTCTTATCACTAAATTCCTTTGTAGACACCATAACGCGGTATTTATAAGCCTATATGCCTCCTTTATACTTTCTGATCATTTTATTTCCAGTTCACTGGCGATGAGCTCTTCAGCTTTTCCTTGCCTCACTTTGCTAAAAGCAATAGTGGGGAAATACCAATTGTCTGAATCGTGGGAGTTATCCACGTTCTTGTTCCAGCTGATGATTCCCTGCTCAAAATATCACTCTGGTGCCATGTATCCCGTCGTTCCTCTCATATGTGTCACCACGCGACTTTCCTAATTTCTATCCAGACACCTCGCAATACCGAAATCAGACACTTTCGCTTTGAAATTCTCGTCCAACAAAATGTTTTGAGGTTTGATGTCAAGATGCAGAATACAAATCCTCGTGTAGGTACGCAAGACCCCCGGCGGCATCAAGAGCAATTGAATATCTAGTCTTCGAGTCAAGGCACTCCTTTGAGCCGAACAACCATCTATCAAGAGACTTGTTGGCCATGAATTCGTACACGAAAATACGATGAGCGCCTTCTACACAAATCCCATGCAATCTCATGAGATTGAAATGATGGATGGATAATATGGTTTTTATTTTTGCACAAAACTTTTCCTGTCCCTGAGTCGACCGGTTCACCAGACATTTCATACCCACCAATGTACCATCCTTCAAAATTCCTTCATAAACTGTGCCGAATCCTCCCTTTCCAATTTCTTTGTTGAATCCGCCTGTGGCGACCTTGATGTCTTAGTAAGTGAATATTGCAGGAAGACCAGTCAGGTTCTTTAGATATTCTTCGTCGAATTCATTGGCTCCCTCAATCCTTGTAGAAGCAAAATGTTTTGCTTGCATCCAGTTCCATCGCGGACCACTTTCGCAACCAGAAAAGAGACTAATAATCCGCCATGGATGATTTCATAGGAATTTTCCCTAGGTTAAGATGTCATTTGTAAATTGGTTGTTTTGCAAGTACTTTCCGGTAAAGCAAGTAATTCTTTTGGAGTACAAATATTTCCCAAAAAGCTTTGGCTTAACCAAGATCAAGATCACTGATAACGAGTAAAGGTAGGGTCGTGAGCACCTAATAGAATTTAATTGGATTAGTTATATTAATTCTAATAATTCTGATAATATAATGTTGATTTTTTGGGAATTTAGTTGAAGTCATTACAATAATAAAATGTTACATTTCATTTAGAAAGTTTTTTTTTTTTTAATAAAAATAAAATTATATTTTGGGTGGTGTGGTTTAAGGCAAGTGCAATGCGTTTTGAAAATTAAACTCCATACGAGAAGCCTATTATATATGAGAAGCCTATTATAAAGAACTCAATACATTGGTAAAGAATTTGGGAAATAGTCGTATACTTTCTCAATACATTGGTAAAGAATTTGGGAAATAGTCGTATACTTTTATGAGAATCGTAAGTGAGATATACGAAGAATTCAATATTGTAATTTTTAGGTAGAGGAATGAGTGACTATATTGTTGGTTCTCATCATTATGACTATAATTAATTTATAGTGAAAAGTCAAAGAGATTATTTGTGACTAATCATTGTTTTAATAAAACACCCCATATCTTAATAATGCAAGTATTTACTAACTATTCTACACTATAGACATAAATAATAGTGCATCTATTCACCCACTCCTTTACACTATTTTTTAAAGTTTTTATATTAGTTTTTTAATGTTTTTAATTTGTTTATTACAAGACTCAATACAATGAAGATAAGATGTGAGACGTAGTTAGTCAGATAATTTAGATTCAAAATTTTGTGAACATGTAGCACCTATTTGACCTTACAACTGCTTTCAGCTTTAAAGAAGTTTAACACCGGTTAGATTACTCACTCACAAAAACCCTGATCAAATTAACCACTAAAGAAAACTTGTAGGACGGTATGACCATGATCCAATACAATCTCCACATATATGAGATCAATGCATATCTGTAACTTTTTTCTTACAGTGATAATTAAATGTGCAATTCGTGTTTGCAATGATTTCACGTGTAGCCATTGGCTCAAGATGGCAAGCTTATGTTGTCTACATCAACATAGGGTGTTATTACCTCATTGGAGTATTGTTAGGCATGTTTCTTGGTTTGGAATTTAACTTAAGTTTCCAAGTGAATCCATATAACTCTACTTGTGCTTGCGTCGAATTTGGATGACGTCCCTTTTGTATGTGAAGTAAATGAAAAATAAGAACCTCTACCCAACATATGACAAATGACACAACCAAATTTATTTTGCAGGGAATATGGATAGGAATGATTTGAGGAACAACAATGCATATTCTCACGATTGCTTATATTACATATCGTTTTGATTGGGAGGGAGAGGTAAGGACAAACTATGAAACAGGAAAGTGCAGATTCTTGTGTTGTGTACATGAATATTGATAGGGTCATGCAATAATTAATTTGTAGGCCACTAAAGCTCGAAATGTCCTCAACACATGGTCTTTTGGTGATCCTACTCAAATTACATCGTAGGAGGTTGGCATATGCATTTTAATCTAATGGTGTATATCTTTAATACTATTAAAAAGACTTAAATCTAGGTTGTGTACCTTATTTTCTGCATTTCCTTGGTAGCCAAGCACCGCGGGAGACGATGGTTTATGTCGCTAGATGAAGCTTACAGGTTGATATAATGCATATTTTGTATCAATGGATAATTTATTGTTATCCTACCAAGTATTTATACACGGGGAGGTAGTTTAATTGGCGACCATGTGTTATGAAGTATTATAAATTATAAAGTATTATGTAAATCATGAGAGTAAAGGTTGAAATTTCAATCTCTCCAGTGCATTAGAGTTGGCTTTGCAATGCTTTCTTTCCCAAAGAGTTAACTATGGTTAGTTGTAAGCTCATATAGGGATTTGTATATGCCAGATATCATGGTTACCCTTAACAGACATTAGGCCTTCTCCATTGCTATATAATGGAGTTCCTTTATGTACCTTATCATAACATTATTTTGAGTAATATACTTTTACTTGGATCCGACAATTCCTAGCTTGTTGAATTATTTTTTTGCAGTTTAGTAATTTTTTTATGATCTCAATGGGATTGGGATGAACAACATGAGCTATTATGCGCATGTTAAGAGCGATGTGGCTACACCCACTCTCCCTCTGAGAGACCTCGAAGGTTATCATTTTATCTCCATGTTTAAATTGCAAGTTTTTCACTCCAAATTGTAGAAGGAATCTCCAAACCATCAGTAGAAAAGTTCAATTTAAATCTTGAAAAAGAGTGAACCCTAATATGATCAATGTCTGGTTGGGTGGAATCCCTTTTATCCTATCTGGTTATTGCAAATTCTTAGATTGATGTCAAGTTTCAGGACGAAATTTTGTGGTTGCAAGATGTCGGTCAGGTTATACTGCCACGCCGACCCTTTTATTTTCTTCTTATTATTTTCTTTAGAACTCAAATGGAAGTCCAAAATCTTCTGCAACAGAAGGAGAGAAAACGGATCTTGGAGCATCATCTAATATTTCACAAGGCCATTATCGATAGTGGTGGTTCCAATAAGATATAGGACTAACCCCAATTTTCTTTTCAAGTGACAAAATTGCCTTTGGAGTAGCTCTTAGGGTACATAGTCTTGTTTGTGATTAGACTAGGGACTTGTCAGAACCAAACCTCCAAACATGTAGCCCTTTAGACCACATCCTTGGGACTTGCCCTAGTTTCCTAACATCCACAATAGATCTTTCTTCATCTTGCCTGACATAAAACTGCAATTACCTGAGCATGAAGACTACGTCTAGCGCCATGCTCCCCATAAGGTTTCCTTTGTTATGATCTTCAAGCAACTTATGGTTTGTGAAGCTTAGATCTCCAGTGTTATAGAGGCCATTATATTAAGATCTGAAGAGTGGTTTGGTCATTTTATTTATTTAATGTGATCTTGTTTCTTCACTTACCTTTGTAGCATTCAATATGAATACGCTTGGGAGCTTTCATCCGTATGTTGTAGATCTGATACACTTGTATAGGAGCCGACCTCGTAAAAAATCAACCATCGTTATTGGCACTAAACTTTTATTTATGGTGCCAATTCCTTGCTAGGCAAGACAAATTTGACTCTATATGAAAATCAGAGGTTAAGCGTCATATATTTAGGCTGGAGAAAATCTATGCCTCGTGTGCCATTTGGTTATTGTGGACACCCTAAATTTTTTTACATTCATTTTCTGCAATTTTCACCTCAACAACAATAGGATAACAATCTGATCTAGTCTTCATCCTTGTAGTTTGCAAAATTGACATGTGGTGACTCTTAATGATTATCTCTTCAGTGTTCTATTTGTCAAAATGAACTTGACATATTTTTTTTATCGAGTATGTCTAGCATATGAATTGGCTAATTTATGGAGGCTCCTAGTTTATTTGCTGGCTAATCATTTTGGAGATTATGAATACTATATTTATTTTGGCAGCCTTTTTCATTAAAATTGATTTTCGGCCACTATTAGGAAATATTAATTCTTTAAATTTTAATGTTTTAAGAATATTTGGAAAATGACTTTATATCCTTTTGGTATTTCGATGGTTGGTGCTTGTGAAAAGATTCATTGTTGATTATTCATGCAAAATTAGGTGAACTGGTATTATTTGAGTGGTGATTGGAAGCTATTGTTGTTGTCATTCTTAGCCTTGTTTCGTGGTAATTTGTGTTTTTGTTGCTAGTAGAAATAAATTTTCCAACTTGGTCTTTTCAAGATGGGTAAAAAGTTGTGAGAGATTCATGAGAATAGGGCAACATATGAACTTTGTAAAGAGTCATTCAGTTGTAGTCAATGTTAGCTCTTTTGCGAACAAAAAATGTGACACTTGAAAGTAGGTTGTAAACTTCAACAACTGAGAAAATCAAGAATCTCAAACATATGGAATCAACCATGGGCACATATTTCTAGAGGCTTGTGGTGATTTGAAGCTATTTTTGTTGTCATCATTAGCCTTCTTTTGTAGTAATTTGTGTGTTGTGGCTAGCAGAAACAAATTTAAGAAGTTGGTCTTTTCAATATGGATAAAACATTGCAAGAGCTTCATGAGAATAAGGCAGCAGATGAAATTCATAAAGAGGTCATTAAGTTGCAGTCAGTGGTAGCTCTTTTGCAAATAGAGAATGTGACACTTAAAAGTAGGTTCAAACTTGAATAACTGAGAAAATCAAGAAGGTCGAACATCTAAAATCAATCATGGGCACATATTTTTAGATGCTTGCAGATGAATTTCAGGAGAAAATTGACCTCCTCAACAAATTGGAGGAAGTTGAGACATTGTTTTACTCAAAAACTAAAAATTTGAAGAAGCAATTAGAAGATTAAAATAATCAGCGGGTTATAGAGATTAGTTGTTTAAAAGAATCAATGTTGGAACAATATCAATTTTTGAAATAATATTATTATGCATTCTCACAACAATTGATTGAGAAGGACGAGGTTATTCAAAAGTTGCAATAGTCTAAGAAACACCTTGAAATGGAACTTAGTCGCCTTAATAATGCTCAAATGGAGACAGTTGATGTTGATATGCCAAGCTCACATTCTTCCACACTTCATGATGTTGATTTTTAGACACACGATGTTGATGATCATGATTCACCACATGATTTTGTTGCACCCAATTTTGACAAACATACTACTAGTATTCAGTCTCGATTGTTGTGCAAAATGAGATATACTAGAGGAGGATTTGGGAAGAATGGATGGTGAATTGTTGTTCCTATTTTAAGCCTACAGTGTAGACATAAAGAGGTGGTCTTAAATATGATCTTGTTTTTACCTCATCATCTGTATTCATCTTTGTTTAGACTATAGAGGTGTCATTTAGTTGAAGGAATTGAGACTAACATACTGAAATAAAATGCTCTTTTTGATTGTGATAAATAGATCGATAACATGGTTGTTGATGTCATTCCAAATGATAGTGTTGTTGCACTCAACTTTGAGTCTAGAGAAAAAAAAAACTGAGCCATGTCCACATCCTTATAAAAATAAATTACCCAAGCATCATCATTCTTGGTCACATAGTAGTCCTTCATTGAGATTGTTACAGAAGAGACATGAGAGAATGAATCATGGACCAGTGTCGACTATCAAGATTGTTTTTGGTTGGATCATTGGATGGTCATGGAATCATTTTAACCAATTTTTTCAAATTCATAACATTATGTTGCATCAGTTGTGTAGTCATATAGAGTTATGACTAGATAAGCGCCGAGAAAATGGAGCTCTATTTACCATAGTGTTATTGGCCTTTTGATTTGCTCCTGCTTCTGTATACGTAGATAATTAGTTCTAAACTTAATTTGATTGTAGATTTTAGCAAGTAAGACATGCCTGACATTTCAAATGTTGCGCACCTTTTAGATCCCCATGTTTACAACCAAATTGAAATTGTCAAATATGAAGTTGAATATTATACCTTTCTATGATTTGTGATGATTTTCTCAACCGATGCAATAGTAACAACACTACTAATTAGTTTGAAGGGCACCTTATTATGAGATGCAAGAGCACATTATTCAATTAGTCGAAGTAGATTTAACTCACAACCATATCTTGATCTGTGCAACTGTTTAACACGCGGAAGAAGAATGCACCTTGCCTCCTTTGAGATGTTACAAATTCTTCATAACCCTACCCAGACTCCTCCACACCTTTCTCTGCTTTGCTCTGCTCTATGACACACATCTTCTTCTGCAACTATAGTTTATGATATGGTTATTCAAATATTCTTTTTTCAACATATTATTAGATTTTCTACTATTTTAGTAAACCAAATAGTACTCGCAGTCAATGATTCCAATTTGGAAAGAAATCGAATATTTCAAAAATATTGAGTTCAAGTGGCAACATTGGTGGGAAGTATAGAGAAGGTTGTCATGCTATTGAAACTTTTTTGCTAGACATAGCTGCTTGAAATTCAGTTTAATTTGTGGATATGAAAGCAGGAAGAGAGATAATTGCATGACTAATTGTGTGATCTGATGTTTAGAATATATGTAAAAATAAATGAATAATTAAAGTGATTTTTCTCCGTGCTCACCTGTGAAAAAAATCCACCCCTTAAGTGTGATTTCTAATTTATATTAAATACATATATAATATTTTAGATATAATCCCCTCCCTAACGCAGCAGGATTTTGCTTTGACAGCTTCAACAAGTGGGTTGTCGGAATGGTAACTATAATGACTATCTCTATAAACTATATATATTAGTATAGGAAGCAGTTTTGCTCCCATTACACAATGACTATAATGAGCATTGCTCCTCTTACACAATGGCCATATGCAGGTCCAGATAGAATTCCCTGTGCGGTGAACACAAAGACTAGTATTTCGCCAGGGTTTTTTGGCTTCGCAGATTTACATGAGAAGTTTTTGCATCAAGAGCTATTAGGTGAATATTAAACAAGTAGAAATTAAATATAATACTTTTGCAAAAACTCAACATTTAGAAACCTCAAACCATATAAGTAGAGCTTAAATATAATATTTTGGCCAAAAAAAATAACATTTAGAAATCTCAAGCCGTATAAGTAGAACTTAAATATAATAATTTGGCAACATTTAGAATTCCTCAAACCGTATGATCATATTTTAGTGAATGGGATGTTTCGAGAATATTAAAATGATTTGATGATGAATTTTGGGGAAAAGTCTTACAATTTACCACCCAGAATGAGCGGACGACACTTGGCGTAACTCTGTGAACTTCACACCAACGCCAGGGCTTATCATAGGAACGTAGGCCTAAGATGGTAAATTCCAATCTTCCAATGGCCATAGCACAACGAAGGAATATAAACACAACACCACACTGAGAATGACTTAGCAAAAAGAGCAAAGACTGCAAAGAGCCGGTAAGGACACAATCATATGATCAGGAGATGGAGGAAGCCAGGTGGGCAAGGGAGGGTTGGTATTTCAGGTTTTCATTAGAGAAAATATGCGATGAATTTATAAAATGAAATGGCAGAAGAAACCATCAAATTGCAAAAGAAGCCGAGTAGAAACAGGGCGTTTGAGATTGAAAAGTCGGGAAGGCTCGAACGCCTCTTTCCTGCACCATTCATGCACGTCGCTCTCTGGTCCACATGCATCTTCCACCGCTTTCAAAATTTTATTTATTTATTTTTTCAATGTGATTTTCAATTTAATAAAGAGCTTTCAAATACTCTTCATTTTTTTTTTAATATATTATTTAAAAAAAATAGATATGTGCGGTATCTGTTGTGTTTGGTAAATCACTATTACATGAAGAATGATATTTTTAGGACTTTTTTTAAAACTAACCTAGAGCTATCTTGACTCTTAATTTATTAGGTGTCGGGAGTGATTGAATTTATTGAGGTGAAAACCTCTCTTTAGAGTGCAAAACTTGAGGAAAGGTTTGCACCTAAGATATTTGAACACTATCGGCTCTTGATAGATCCAAGGTTAAGATGGAGCTAGGGTGGTTTTAGTCGTGTGTGGTCATACAAAAATTTTTGAACATCTAATTATTTTGATCATTTTAAATATGTTAAAATGTGTAAGATTAATTTGGCCAATTTAATTTTAAATTTGTTTAGTTACCTCAATTTGTTGAGATGAGAGAGACTATTAGTAACATGAATGATGACAAATGATAAAATAAAAAATTTTGAGTGCAAGGTGACAATGTAACAATGTTGAATGATAGAAAATGTGAATAATAAGAATATAGTCTATTACAAACAATCTTCATTCCAATCAATCTGAAACTATTTTATTACATTGTTCTTATTTTCACACTTATTAGTCTTGTCATTTTCTCATATTGATCATATGAAAAGCGCAATAGAAATCATAGGTCATTCAAATATTTAACTCGAGCTATTGTAGTAAACATGATACCTTGTCTCTCTTCCTCTCCAATTTTAATAGTAGTTTTCTCCAAAGTCAATCATTGTGACTTATGTAGTGTTAAACCTCAAATAATTTTCAATGGTAGTTATTTTGTATTACCGTGTTTGAATGCAAAGTGATTAACAATGTTGAATGATGGAAAATAGCAATAATAAGAATGTATCCAATTAAAAATAGTTTACAGTTTAAGCGAGCAAACATTTTGCGTAAGCGAACATTTTATTTAGGATGAAAATTCAAGTATTGTATTTATGGTTGTATTACTGTAATAGAGAAGTCAATGCACGTCATGAATAATTTTTATCTTCTTACACTGAGAGAGAATGTGTATGTTTTTGGGGTGGGAACGAGAGACAAGGGAAGATAACTATATATATGGAAGGGTGGGGGGGGAAGAGGGAAGAAGAGAGAGGCAAAGACAGGGAGGGAGGAACAGATATAGATATGGAGAGAGAAGTGTTAGAGTGAGAGAGAAGGGGAAATCAATACATCTATTTTAGTGAAAAACCAAAATATTCATGACTTCCTAGATCTAACTTCTATGTGTGTATTTGTCTTGGTGTATCTCTTTATTCTTCCCTCTCTCTCCACCTTCAATTATGTGTCTATCTCCTCACTCTCTCCTTTTCTCTCTCCCCTATCTCTCTCTCTCTTCCTCTCACTCCTTTTTTCTATCTTTCTCTTCTTCCCTCTCTCCCCCTACCATCTATATCTATATCCCATCCATCTCTCCTTATTTGTATCTCTATCTCATCCCCCTAAACACATGTCACTCTCTCTCTCTCTCTCCATATCCATCTGTCTTCCTCCCTCCCTCTCTGTCTCTCTCTTATTCCCTTTCGACCCTCCATTTATATCTCTATCTCCCTATGTATCTCATTCCTTATCTCTTTATATCAGCGCGAAAACATACACTCTCTTTCTCCATATCTATCTATCCATCTATATATCACTCCCTCTCTATCTCTTCACCTTCTCTCTCTCTATCTCTCTCGCTCTCTCTCTCTCATTATCTTTGTCTCCCATTGTTTCTCTATCTCAACCCGCAAACGTACATACTCTCTCTCCATATCGATATCTCTCTCTCTCTCTCTCTCTCTCTCTCTCTCTTACTCTCTCCCTCCTCCATCTATATCACTATCTCCCCTTGTCTCTCGTTCTCACCCCGAAAACATACACACTCTCTCTCCATATCTATCTATCTCCCTCCCTCCCTCTTCCTGTCCCTCTCTCTCTTCCCCTTCTCTCTCTCTCCTCCCCTTGCAGCCCCCTCCCCCTCTCTCCTTATATCTCTCTTTCTCTCCCTTCCCTCTTTCTCTCCTCCCTCCTTCACCGTTTCTCCATCTCTCCCTTGTCTCTCCCTCTCACCTTTCTCTCTCTATGTCTTTCTTCCCCTTCCAATGCCATCTCTCTCTCCCCCTCTCTCTCTTCTCTCTCTCAATTCCTCTCTCTATCTCTTCCTTCCTCTCTCTCCCTTTCTCTCCCACCTCCTTCTGTCTCTTCCCCCTATCACACACACACTCTCTCTCAACCCTCCAACTTTGTCACTGTCTCCCTCCATTTCTCCTTCTCGCTCTCCCCCTTTTTCCCCCGTCCATATGCGTGTCTCCCTGTCTCTATCTTCCCGTTCTTTCCTTATCTCTATCCTTTCTTTTTCTCTCTCTTCCCTCTTATCCTATCTCCCTCATTCCATATTCATATCTCCCTTGTCACTCACTCTCTCTCTCCACCTATATCTCTCAATGTATTTGTTATTCCCTCCATCTCTTTCCCCCTCCAAATCCATCTCTCTCTCTGTCCCTCTCACCTCCTCTCTCTCTTCCTTCCTCTCTCTCCCTTTCTCCCCCACTACATTCCCCCTTCATCTCAATCTCTCCCTTAAATATGACCCCATTGTATTGTATTTAAAAAACTATATAAATTAGAAGAAAAAAA
>APFE031564126.1:0-11963 GCA_000404065.3 Pinus taeda
ATGCTAGGATGACCTCCATTGATCTGGGAGCAATGATACTGGTTTGGGGCCAGTGGTACATACTCCGAGACTGACTTCGTGTCAGTGCAGGACTGGTCTGGGACCAGTGAGAGTCGTACATACTATGACGCTGACTTCGGGTTGGTTGAGACTAGTCTGGGACTAGTGGTACGCACTCTGAGACTGACTTCGGGTCAGTGGAGAATGGTATGAGACATTCTCGATACCACTGTGATACTCTGTGATAATCAGAGTAGGATTCGTATGACTGAGAATCCTGTGTTCCACGACCGATCCAAGCTTATTGATATCAGGTACCACTTTATCCGGGATATGGTACAGCGAGGCGCCGTAAGGCTCGATCATATAGGAACTGATGAGCAGGTCGCGGATATTCTCACTAAGCCCCTAGGGAAGGTCAAGTTCCTAACCTTCCGTGAGAATCTTGGAGTCGTGGAAAGACCCTATGATGTGGGTCCTGTTGGACGATGAGCTCTGGGAGCTCTGGGGGGCTTTGGAGATATTATTGAGCTGGTTCGCCACTCATTTATCTGTGCCCCGTATGCATCCTACCCATTGAGTTCAGGGCTCATGGGAAGTACCTCTCATTTGGCCAATGAGGTGTGGAAAAGCTAGAGACCATTAGCAAAGACTGATGGATGCATCAGAGATTGCCGTACTCTCTATCTAGGATGGCATGGTCCAACCACTTGATTTGGGATCAAGATTTGTGAGGTTTGGGACCTCTGGACTGATTATGTCAGTCGGGGGATGATGTCTTTGTGACTGACCCACTTCTGTTCTGAAATAAAGAAGCCAGCAAAGCAAGTTTCGGCGGGATGACTCACGATGTTGATTGCACTAATAGATGGAGTTCTCCCTAGTTGAGAGGGAGTGTTAAATTTGGACAACTAGGTCCAAACTCCATGTTCTGATACTCAGATTAAGAGGCTAATATTTTTGTTGGATTCCTCTTTCTGAGAGGTGTAAAATCCATATAAAAATAGTCTTAATCCGATGAGCAGAACTTATATTTTGAATTTATTATTCTTAATAAATTATATGTGCAAGGTCAGCCAGTTTTGTAATGTAGGCTCACATGCCCAACAGATGTGTCACACACCCTCATTGATGTATATAAATACAGGAAAAGTTGGAGAGAATTTCATCACAACACAACTCACATCTTCCTCTCTCATTCTAAAGAGCACGAGCTACCTGGAGGACGAATTTCAGCCACACGTGGGAAGGACGAAGAGGACAGACTGTACGGCTGAGCTGACTAGGGTTTCTGCTGCTAGGGTTTCGCAGAAAGTTTGACCAGCGTTGACTTTGGTCAACGCTTGGTCCAATCAAGCTGAAAATTTGTGGAAGGTTCGATTTTTGAAGGCCGTACTACCTGGCACAAAAATCGAGGTCAAAGGGTTGACCGTTTTGCTGCTACGTTGACTTTTAGCTTGCTGCCCCTGCGTTGACTTTTCAGGACAGCGTTGACTTTTGTAGAATTGACTTGGGTTGACTCATCTACTAAGATATTGATTATGACAATGAGATCATTGCTTCTGCACCATTATTTCATCTTCACATCATCTCAACTGCACCATCATTACTGTATCATCTTGTTGCACTACTACAGAGATATGAGGTCATAGTTGTGACTATATGTTTTGATGTTGTGCTGACACTGTATGATCCTCTCCATTGTAGATACATCAAGATTGTGACTGCGTATATATACAAGCTGAGACAGAGTATGACTGTGGTTCTTTATATGCATGCTGACACTGTAAAATTTGAGACAGTAGTCTTTGAAAACTAGAAGAGATCATGGTCATGAGACTAATATATTTACTGTGATCATCACCAAGGATAATAGAGGTATCTGAAGTCCCTTTTCCCACACAACATCACAGAGAGACCCGAGATTATATATTACTGTGCTTGCCACCGAGATCTTGTCACCGTGCTTGCCCGTGGTTATGTATCACCGAAATTTCAGAGTGATCCGTAGTTCTATAATCCGCACCTCCGTAATCCGCACTTTTGTAAAACTACAGTTTTGTGTTGACCCTAGTTGCCTATTTATAGGTGTTGTGCCTCCATAATAAGTTGACATTACCAGGTGAACCAACAGGGCTTTAAATTCATTTTTGTGGCCGATGTGACTGTGTTTTTCAACGTTTTCCTTGCTTGTCTTCAAGAGGATTGTGCTGGTCTTGGAGGGCTATTCTTAGACATCCGGTTGCCCATATACATTACATGAAGGCTCAAGAAGAGCTCCTTACATATGACTTTGACTCTTTGACTTTTCTAGACCTGTAAAATGAGCAAGAAACTCATTCATTTAATTTACAAAAATAATATTTCTTTTTCCTAAAAAGTACAAAGATCAAAGTTACATTTGTAAATACCGAACCTAGTTATACTTTCTTCAACACAGTTGGCAGTGGCAGTGCCAATAGCAGCACAGATGCAGAATTGAGAGGGAGTTGCAGTACAGATGCAATGTTGATAGTGGCAGGGTCAGCAGCAGTACAGATGCAACATTTGCACAATACTTGGTGGACAAGATGTTAGACATCAGCAACGCAGAAGGAGATGTTACAGAACAGAGTAATGCTTCAGCAGGTTGCATTACTAGAGCACATTCCTCGCTAAGAGGGAGCGTTGATTTCTGGTAGCATCAAATGTGCTCTAAGTCTCAAAATTTGCAAGGAGGCTTAGACTTTGGGAAATTCCACCAGAAACAGTTTTATTAAAATAATTAATTATTTTTAACGGGACCCAAAGTCTAAAATTAGGAAATTAAAATAATTAATGGGTATTAATCTAAACTATGAGTGTAACTTCTAGAAGAAGACGAGGATCAAGCCAAAATGATCTAAGCCATTGATTAGAAGTTAATATGGATCGTTGGTTGTCCAACAGAAAGATATAAGAAGAGGCTTGATAGAGAACACACACACAGAGTTCAGAAGATCGAATTTCTGAAGCAGAGCAGTTGCCAGTGACAAATTCGGAGTGAGCTTTTGCAAAGAGGGGCAGGGATAGTTGTAGTTGGAGACTTCTCCTGGTCTAGGAATACTCAGCAGAGGAGGCAAAGAGAGATCTGAGAGAGGCAACGCTAAGCCAGAAGAGGCTGACGCAGAGATACACAGGGTCATGCAGAGACAGAGCAAAAGCCTTGAGAGAGTCCGAAATTTGTTGGAGGGTTCGATTTCTACAGCTGGACGCTGAGGTGTGAGACCGGGAGAGCAGAAATCTGAATCTCAGGCAAATCAATAAGCCAAGAAGAGTAACGCAGATCTTAGATAGTGTGATGTTGGGTTGATGCAAAGGCAGCCAAGGGTTGTTCCTTCAAGGACTGGATCAGCCAAGACTTCCAGTGAGTGTGACGTAATCTCACAAATTTCTTTGTCAATGATATTCTCTGTAACTGGATTGTCGGGAAGGCATCTAGAAGTTGTATTAAAAAATTACTATTGCATAATAATAAAACCCTCAGAGTTGCTACATTGGTTTTCCCGCATTAGGTTTTTCTGGGGACATTTGTCCAAAAGCAACTATGTCACTTGTGTTGTATCTTTTTCCTGTCCAGTTTCTTGTTTCGGCATATTATTTTAAATCATGGATGTTGCAGTTGTATTTACTACAATATTTACCATAGAACACAGTAAATAACTTGTATGGATTAACAAGTAGGAGAAGTAACATCAGTTTGTTGCAGTAGGGATTCCAGGTTTACGAATTTTCACACATAGGGTCGGAGAATGTTGCTCCCTTGTCTGGTCTTTGTAGAGTATATACCAGTTGGCATCATACCCACAAGCAAGGCTGTCAAGAATACCACTCCTTGTTTGACCAACAAGTTGAGAGTGTACTTGGGGTGTACAACCCAAGTCAATTATGATGCAGGTGTTCTAACACATGACTATTCAGGGTCATCGATGGGAAGATGAGTAAGCAATAAGATGGGTTTATATAACCCTATGCGGTTTTGGGTTGAGATTGAGCTCCCCAATGATCCCAAGGTCGAGATGTGCTCCCCTATGTGTTTGGGTATCCTATTGCTCGATATGGGGTGGTAGATGTAAGCTCCCCCATGAGATTTCATGGTTGAGATTAAGCTCCCCGATGTGGTTCAAGGTTGAGATATGCTCCCTTAATGGTATGCTCCCTGATGATGATATAGATTGCAAATTTAGCTCCTTGCCGAGATTCAGGGTAGTAGACCGATGGACAAAGGGTGGTGGACTGGGCTCCCCTCCAATGTCAAAATTATTCTTCTTTTAGATTCAAGAATGTTCAACATATGAGCAAGAACAATCAAGAGATAAGTAGGAATAAGCAAGGGATAGCTCGAGATGTACATTGATGATTTGTGATGATGCAATACTTGAGATGGTCATGGCATGACGCCTACATGACAGAGATGTTTAGTGACAATACGTGATGACACTTGAATGCCATATTGATCGATAGACAAATATCAGCAGGTGGAATTCTCCCTAGTTGAGAGGGAGCGTTAAAATTATGCAATTGTGGTCAAATTCCACTTTGGACCGCTCATATGATGAAGATAATAATTGCAATAGATTCCTCATTTCGAGAGGAAAAAAATCGACCTAAAAATACTTCATTTGAACAAGAAAAAGTTGGTTTTGAATTTATGTTCCCACTCATGTATATTGGATCAAGTCGGCCCTATGCATATGTACAATTGGACAGGTCAGCCTCAACATCAAGTGGACCCTCATGGAAGCCTATAAATAGAAGAGACCTCAAGCTCATTTGGACACATTGATCAAGCCATCTTTTCCTCTTCTATTGTCATGGTTAGCACAGGTCTGACAGAGAGCTAGCACAAGGGTACGAAACTACAGGGTTGAAGCTCGCACAGATCTAGGGTTTCTGTTTCTCGGTCACATGTACATAACTGAGTATTTTCGTCCACAAACTCACACAAAGCTGTCAAGGGTGTGTTTAGGAAGTCTCAGACGCTCGCACATAAGCCTGAAGGGAGTGTCTAGGGTTTCTAAAGTAGATCAGAGAGTGTTGGTCCCCAGATGCTCACACAATGAGATCAAGGTTGTGACTGAGCAGTACCAGTCGGTTGCACAGTAGCAAGAAGGGAGCAATTGGGGGTTTGGAGCAGTTTTGTGTGTGTTTTTCCCCAAACGCACGCATACAGTCTTCCAGCGAATGTTCGGGCCAAACACAGATTCTCACACACAGTGGCTAAGGGGGCATCCAGGAAGTTTCAGTCGCTTGTAGTCTGCCTTGTTGGGAGCGTCCAGGGTCTTGATCTAGTGTTTGACAGTTGCCTTCAGCTGGCTTCAGTAGTCTAATGGATAAAGGGTTTCTCTTTGTTGTTCTGAAGTCTGCTTCTATTCTGTAAATATCTACTGCAAGTTTATGTATTGAGCTCATTCTACTCTCTGCTGAAACATTTTATGACGATTTAAGAAGAAGAATTTGCAAGGGTTTTCCCCATAGTGGGTTTTGCCCTGGTCTCGGACCAATCTTGGTGTCTCTATGTGTGCATGCTCTTCTTCTCTAGTTCTTTTATGTTCCGTTGCATTGATGATCATGATGTTGTTCTTTCCTCTAGAGTTTGTTATATTACCATAGAGACTCCATTTTGTATTTTGCTTACTCGTGCTCACCAAAACAAGACATCTACAATAGATACATAATAAGGTAAGACATCTACAATAGATATAATAAGGTATTAGAATCAATAAAGTTGAAGAGGAGAATTGAATGCAATAATTAATCATAATATGAAACATACTTGTCTTTGAATTTTGTTATAGAAAGAGGGATAATCCGTTTTGTATTTCATGTATCCATCTTCTATATTACAAAATAAAATATCATAATTCTAACAAAAGTTAAACTAGAGAGTTGAAGGCATGAACTTGTCATCCAAATTCCAAACCATTTATATCCATGCTATATCTAAAAATATATATTTTCTAAACTAGATGTTATTCTTCTAGGAATAATGCAACCAGTGTTATCATAAGAGAAATAATTCTTTTTGTAAGAGATCTAAGCATATTTTAAATTTATTGAACACCAAAAATCATAAGGGTCATAAGGCAGTTTTGTTGTCCATTAACAAAGTGGCCGATTAGTTGAAGGGTCAATATGCGTGCTCGCTCAAACTTACATTGCCTAAAGTATCTTCTACATTGCCTAAAGTATCTTCTCCACTCAACCCTCCCAAACACTACAAATGTAGTCATTGCACAAAGTAAGATTTATATATTAGATCACAAATAAACCATGAGAGATCAAATAACGAATACACAAAGCGATGAATTAACCATATGCATACCTACACTCTCTTAAGCTAATATTATATCATTTGCAATCATGAATAATAAGCCCTAAACATGGGAACACTAATATGAATTAACCATACACATACCCACCCTCTCTTAAACTAATATCATAGCATTTGCAATCATGAACAATAAGCCCTAAACATGGGAACACTAGTATAACTTTTCCATTTCTTTCGTATCAAAGTTTTAGCAAAAATCTTGAATTTCACACCCATGAACCATATCATACTACCACAAAACTAGGACAGAATGATAAATCTTTGTGCAAACAACAAATATTTCAAGGTATTAAAGGACAATAGTATTTTGTAGAAGAAAAGTACGGCTCACCCATCCTTTGTGCCACATTGGTAGAATGTCTAATGCATATTCAACACTTTACCTTTGTAGACTGTATGATTGTAGTTGTTCAATACATAAACAAGATCAATATAGTCGATTATGAAAGCATAGATAGAACATAATAAATTGAATAACAAACAAGTGGAGCCACAAATTAGCAAAAGATATTTTTAATTAAGATGCATTGCATATTGGTATGTTGACTCACCTTCATTTATGAGCAATAACCTCCATTTTCTCTATCTGATTCCTTCATTTATTTCTGTCTGCTTCCTTCATTTCCTTTTCCACACCCAACAAATGAAACCAGCCCAAACTACAAAAAACGTGCAAACAAAGGAAAACAAGTACAACATACCCAACAAATGAAGCCAAGACCAAACTACAAAAAATGAGCCAAAAAAGGAAAAAGAGTACAACGAAAAGCATGGCCATGCTCAAACTCAAAAAATAAAACATGCAGACAAGTACAAAGAAAAATTGCAAATATCCCCTCTGCACATCGTTTCTCCTACAATATGCTCTCCTCTGCTGAAAGAAAAAAAGTGGGTTGAATAAGGTTAAAATATAAACACAATTAATAATGGTAAGCTTATTTCAAAACCAATAATTATCCATAATAGGAAACACACCTCCCCTAGAGTTTGTTTTATAACAATGGACACTCTCTTTTTTATTCCACTTGCTTGTGCTCATCAAAACAAGCCATCTATAACAGATACAAAATAAGATATTAAAATAGTTATATAAGTTAAACAAGAGAGTCATACACAATGACTCACACAATGATTAATTGTAATAAGAAGCACACCTTTCTTTAAGATTGTTATATAAAAGGGGAGAGTCCATTTTGTATTTCGTGTATTCATGCTCAATGGAACAAGCCATTTGCATTAGATATACAATAAAATATTAGATTTCTAATCAAATTTAAACTAGACAGTTTGAAGGTCTGAACTTGTCAAGCAACTTAGTTCCAGTCCAAATATATTTTGTGCTGTATCTCAAAAAATGTAAATTTTCTAAACTAGATGTACGTCTATTACAAGTAATAGAAACAATGTTTTCATAAGATGTAAACTTTTCGGAAAAGGAATCTAAGCATATCTAAACATATTGAATAAGGAATCTAAACATATTGAACATCTTTAGCATGATGGTTGATTGTTTGAAGGGTCAGTATGCTTGCCTGGTCGACCTTACCCATCTCCTCTACAAGGCACGTTGTGTTGAAGTGTACATGTGATGTGGAGCAAGAAAACATACACTACACCATTCCAGACATTGCAACTATAGTCACTCACTGCACAAAGTAATATTTGATATGAGATCACAAATAAACCACAAGGGAAAATGAATAACAAATATACAAAGTGATAAATTAATCATACACATACCTGTTCACCCTTGGCTAATGTTATAGCAACAACAACCATGAACAATAAGCCCTGAAAATATGTACCTCAATGTGAATAAAAGTTCCTGGAAAATCTCAAACCTCACACTATCCTGAAGTCATGACAAAAGGATAAATTGATTCGCAAAAAACAAATATTTCAGTCGATTAAAGGACAATATTCTTATGTAGGAAAAAATATGTCTCAACAATCATCCAAGTTGTGTTGGTAGAATGTCTAGGGTACCTTCACCTTGACCTTTATAGTATACAATTGTGGTCACTCACTACACAAAGAAATATCAATATAGTTGAGTGTGAAACCACATATAAAACGTATAATAAATTGAAAAGCAAGCAAAAGGCGAAAAGTAATTGTGAGTGAAATACATTGCATATAGTTAAAGTGATTCACCTTCAATTATGAATGATAACCTCCAACTTATCCATTTCATTTTCTCTCCTTGTTGTCTTCCTTTCTTATTGCACATCCAATAAACAAACCAAGACCAACCTGCAAGAAATAAGAAAAAGATGTAAAACAAAACTAAAGAGTACAACAAGAAACATGACTATGCTCAAACTCAACAAAAACAAAACATGTAGACAACAAAGTACTTCCCCTTTGCACATTATCTCTACTACGGTGTCCTCTCCTCAGCTGAAAGGAAAAAAAGTGTGGTTAATAAGATTAAAATACAAACAGAGATAGTAATGGTAAACATATTTCAAAACCAATAATTTTTCATAATTGCAAACAAACCTCCTCTAGAGTAACGATAGACACTCCATTTTGTATTTCGCTTACTCGTGCTCGCGAGAACAAGACATCTACAATAGATGCATAACAAGATATTAGAATCAATAAAGTTGAACTGGAGAATTGAATGCAATAATTAATCATAAGGTGAAACATAATTGAATGCAATAATTAATCATAATATGAAACATGCTTGTCTTTGAGCTTTGTTATATAAAGAGGGATAATACATTTTGTATTTCATGTATCCATCTTCTATAGTAAAAAATAAAATATTAGAATTCTAACAAAAGTTGAAGGCATGAACTTAACATCCATGTTGATTCCAGACCATTTATATTCCATGTTATATCTAAAAATATATAAATTCTCAAAACTAGATGTTATTCTTCATGGAATAATGCAACCATTTTTATCATAAGAGAAATATTTTTTTTTGTAAGAGAGATCTAAGCATATTTTAAACTTATTGAACACCCAAAATCATGGGGGTCACAAGGCAATAGTGTTGTCCATTAACACAGTGGTCGATTAGTTAGGGTCAATATGCCTACTTGCTCAACCTTACCATCCTCCTCTCTAAGGCACATTGTGTGGGGGTGTGTGTGATGTGGAGCAAGAAAGCATATAAATTTAAACATACCATTTGATGTAATTATCAAACCACTAAGAGAGTGGTACTATTCGAGAACCATGCTAGAAGGAGCAAACGTTAAACAAACAAATAATAATAACAATATTTTGTTGGAAAACCACATGACTCACTCATCCTCTGTGTTGCATCTACATTGCCTAAAGTATCTTCTCCACTCGACCCTCCCAAACACTACAAATGTAGTCACTGCACAAAGTAAGATTTATATATTAGATCATGAATAAACCATGAGAGCTCAAATAACAAATACACAGAGCAATGAATTAACCATACACATACCTACACTCCTTAGCTAATATTATAGCAATGGCAATCATGAACAATAAGCCCTGAACATGGGAACCCCAGTATAACTTTTCTATTTCTTTCATATCAAAGCTCTAGGAAAATTCTTGAATCTCGCACCCATGAACCATATCATACTACCTCAAAACCAAGACAAAATGATAAATCTTTGTGCAAACAACAAATATTTCAGGGTATTAAAGGACAATAGTATCTTGTAAAAGAAAAGTATGGCTCACCCATCCTCAGTGCCACATTTGTAGGATGTCTAATGCATATTCACCAATTCACCTTCATAGATTGTATGATTGTAGTTGTTCACTACATAAATAAGATTAATTCACCTTCATAAATTGTATGATTGTAGTTGTTCACTACATAAATAAGATCAATGCAGTTGATTATAAGAGCATAGATAAAACATATAATAAATTGAATAACAAACAAATGGAGCCACAAATTAGCAAAATATATTTTTAAGTGAAGTGCACTGCACATAAATATGTTGACTCACCTTAATTTATGAACAATAACCTTCATTTTATCTGTCTACTTCATTTCCTTTTCTACACCCAATAAACAAAACCAAAAACAAACTATAAAAAATATGAAAAAATAACAAAGGAAAACGAGTACAACACACCCAGAAAAAGAAACCAAGACCAAACTACAAAAAACAAGAAAAAAAAGAACCAAAACATGGAAAAATGAGCACAACACAAAGCATGGCCATGCGAACTCAACAAAATACATAGACAAGAACAAAGAAAAAATTGCAAACATCCCCTTCGCACATCATCTCTCCTTCAATGTGCTCTCTACATCTGAAAAGGAAAACATTGGCTAAACAAAGTTAAAATACACACACAATTAGTAATGGTAAGCATATTTTAAAACCAATAATTATTCATAATAGGAAATGCAACTCCCCTAAAGTTTGTTTTATAACAATGCAGACTTTATTTTATATTCCATTTTCTCGTGTTCATTGGAATAAGCCATCTACATCATATACAATATAAGATATTAGAATCGTTATATAAGTTAAACTAGAGAGTTGAATGCAATAATTAATCGTAATAAGAAACATACCTATTTTTGAGAGTTCTATATAAAAGGGGAGAGTCCATTTTATATTTTACATATTCATGCTCATTGGAACAAGCAATGTGCATTAGATACACGGTAAAATATTAGATTTCTTATAATAGTTACACTAGAGAGTTTGAAGGCATGAACTTAGTTAAATTTGTAGAAATTTTTCATTTCCCACCTCGGTTTTCAGTTTCACCTTATTTCTCCCATATAGTTAAATGCCCTTTCCCATATCCATACATTCAACAACTAAAAAATTTAAATTTTTGCTGAAAACACAAATTCTGGAAATTTTACAGAATGTTGGAAAATGCAGAAATAAAAAATCAGCAGGTACAAATAGTCATTTGAACACAGTGATTTTTGGTCAATGTGACCCTAGAAAAACCCCCTACAACTCTTGGGGAAAACCAGTTCGAGAGCTCTTCTTTATTTCTGAACATGCCTTTTTTTACAGTGAGAAATATTCAGCAAAAAATCAACAAGCAAATTTACAACTTATCTCTTTTCCCGTGCCTCACCGCAAACTGGAAATTACAGCAAACAGGATAGCAATAAATGTTGTACGGCCTCCTTGATTTTCGTGCCCACTTTTAACCTTAAATGCCGATGTACAGCCTGCATAAAATGTGCTATACGGACTGCAATAAATGCGTTGTACGGACCTCGATTTGCGTGCAGAAAAAATTAGCAAACTGCTCTTCGATTTCTGTGCAAACCGCTCCTCGATTTCTGTGCAAACCAACTGTACGGATTTCTAGAAAATCGTGCCAAAATCAGCGTTTCACTGTGTGTTGAATCAGCTGTACAAATCTACTGCTGCCTTGGAATGTGTGCCAAGCTGCTGTCTCCTCCTCCTTGTCCAGAAATCTCCCTTGCTCTCTTGCTCTCCTTCTCTCAATCTACTGATGAAAGAATGAATGACCTCTTGCCTCATTTTCCTCCTTTAATCTAATCCTAAGTGACTTTTGGATAACCTCTAAATCCAATGGTTGAAATAGATTGAGATCTAGGGCTGAGATTAAATGCTCATTTAAATCTCACTTTTTATTTTTTAACTCACCCCACTTTAATAAA
>APFE031564132.1:0-10717 GCA_000404065.3 Pinus taeda
TATATATAGATAAGCATGATCTACACAGAGAGAACTGAGTTTTTCATATTATTTTTTACGCAAAATTATATTTTTTATTATTTTTTGAAGTTGGTGAAGTAAATTTCAATTTCATTTTGTAGACACATGTTCATTTAAGCTTTTTTTTAATTATTTGAATTAAAAAAACCAAGAGTTCTATTTGAAGAGGACTCGTAAACAAAGATAGTGGTTTTTTTTTTAATTTTTCATTGTGTATGTTATATGTTATTGATTTTTTTATTCATCCTCTTTAAAATTGTCCAAAAGAATTCAACATTATGTTTAAAAGAAATTAGATGAAAATTATCATATGAATTCAAAAATGTCAAACTCATATGCCATCAGATAGAGGATTCCTTCATGAATCCAACATGATCAACTCTACCACCTAAGGACAATTTTTTCCCTAAGTCTGCCTAGGTACAAAATGGTGTTGCAGAAAAATTTGAAGAAGGGGTGCTAAAATTATGGTTTTTAGGACCTCAGAAGCTTGATCAAGTGCTTAAAATACTCGATCAAGCATTTGAATTTTAAATTCAAATAACTCATTCGAGGTTTTTCTAAACCCTCGATCAAACCATTTATATGGTTAACCAGGGGCTCGATCAAGCTATATGGTCGCACATTTTAATAGAAAATAAAGGCTCAATTGAACAAGCTATTTTTTAGTGCTCGAGGAGCTCGATCAAGTGCTTAAAATGGCTCAATCGACAACTTAAAATGTTCAATCGAGCCCTATTGTTTTCACCTAAATGCACCCTCCCTTGCCAAAAAGTGTAACCCAACTCCATGCTTTTACCCTCATGTATCCACTTAGGTATCCCATAACCTTGACATCAATGACAACAAAAGGGTCTCATGGGTCTCCCTCTAGCTTTGACATCAATGATAATACAATGTGAAATACAGGAAACCTAGAGAATTTTAAAGTGTAGTCCTACGTCAATGCCCATTGACATGTATCATAATTAGTTGAGAGTGCTGAAATTGAAACCTTAAATATGTGGCATGTATCATAAATAGTTTAGAGTGGTGAAATTGAAGACTTAAATATGTGGAATGTGTTTAGAGTGTAGTCCCATGCCAATGCCAGTGCCCATTTACACATATCATAAATAGTTAAGAGACACGAAATTGAAACCTTAAATATGTGGAATATACCATAAATGGTTGAGAGTGGTGAAATTAAAGCCTTAAATATATATGTCATCTATTATAAATATAATTGAAAGTGGTGAAATTGAAGCTTTAAATATATGGTATGTATTATAAATATTTAAGAGGGATGAAATTGAAGTATTAAAGGTAATATTAACATGAAAAGGGCTATAGCTACATAGCATCATAGTCCCTGCCTCTTAGTGTGCAACCCACATTTTTTTTGTTATTCAAGAACGCTTCATTTATGTAATCATTTATACATTTTTTTTACTCTTTTGGTAGCTATTGATATGCTAAGTTGAGAAAATACTATACAATATTATATATCAGTTTCTTTTATACCTCCACACTCACAAATGTCCACACTCCACATAATGAAAACTTTGTGCCAACAATGAAATATTCCTTCACACAATCAAAGCTTGTTTGGCATATCCACACTCTGCACAACGAAATATTTCCCCATACCTCTGAATTCAGCACAATGAAAGTTGAACTTTAAGATATGTGGTTGCCCCAAGTGTTGAATATATAGAGAAATATGTTAATATTCCCACCTTCGCACACTTCATGGGAATATTCAAGTTCGTCACTCCCAGCATTGGTACATTGTGCGAAGTGCAGAGATGCGAATTCATACATTGTGCAGAGTTCAAAAGTTCATATTGAGAAAATATTGAGCAATATTATATATCAGTTTCTTTCTCACCTCTACATGTGCGCATGTCCGCATTTTGCATAATGAAAACTCCATGACCACAATTAAATCTTCCTCTTCACAATCAAAGCTTCTTTCACATATCCACACTCTGCACAATGAAATCTTTCTTCGTACCTCTGCATTTGGAATAATGAAATCTAAAATCTTCGATATGTGGTTTCCCAAAAGTGTTGAAGATATAGAGAAATTTTCCAAAGCAAGTGCATACCTGGAACTTCATATTAATCAGTGGGATTAAATGGAGGCGAGTGAAACATTCACCACTATTATATATCAGTTTCTTCCACACCTCTGCATTCGTGCATCTCCACATGATGAAAGCTTCCTCCACATATCTGCACTCTGAATAATGAAAGATTTCATGTTTCGTTAACATTTAAATAATCCACCAGGAAAAAGAAAGCATGGGTTTAAAAATTTCTAAATCTATAAAACTATAAAGGAAGTTGTCATTTTCGCAACCATTCTAAAAGAAATCAAAACTACAAGAAAGCAGTGATATGGGATGCAGACCACAACACTTCTAAAGAGAATTTCCAACGCACTCTTCATACTCAATGTCAGAAGTAGTTGTGGCATCTAAATCCACCAGATATTATATAACCAAATATTGCAACAAATGATTAGGTCGACATCATATAAATCCTTCGAGAGCATGATTAAAATTACAGTTCCAACTTCATGTAACGCAAATCATAGGATGACAAATTGAACACTCAACAATATTAATATTTGCATATTATTGTGCGAAGTGCAGAGGTGTGGATTATTACATTGTGTGGACCTCATAAATTCATATCAGGAAAATACCAGGTAATATTATATATCAGTTTCTTTTGCACCTCCACGCTCATGCATGTTCACACTCTGCACAATGAAAACTTCATACCCAAAATGAAATATTCCTACACACGATAAAATCTTTCTCCACATCTTCACATATGCCACAATTAAATCTACCTCTACACCTCTGTTGTCGACACAATGTAAGCTAAACTCTAAGATATGCAGTTACCCTTAAGTGTTGAAGATATAGATAAATTGTCTAAATTAGCAGTTCCATGACCAAAAATTCATATTATGCGGTTGGATTATATGGAGTCGAGTGAAACATTCAAAAATATTATATATCAGCTTCTTTCACATATCCACATTCACACATCTCCACACTCATACATTGAAAGGTTCATCTGGAAAATGAAAGCTTGCTCCACATATCTGCACTTTGCACAATGAAATCATTTTCTACATTCACACATCTCTACACTTTCGATAATGAAATCTTCATGTGTGCCTACGTACTAGGAACAATGAAATCTTCCTTCGCACCTAGGCACCTCCGCACTTTGTACAATTAAAACTAAACTTCGAGATATGCGGTTTCCCCAAAGTGTTGAAGATATAGAGAAATTTTCCAAAGCAAGTGCATACCCAAAAAAATCATATTAGGCAATTGGGTTAAATGGAGGCAAGTGAAACATTTAGAAATATTATATCACTTTCTTTTGCTTCTCTGCATTTGTACATCTCCACACTCTGGACAATGAAATCTTCCTTCACACATATGAACTCTGCACAATGAAATCTTCCTCCGCACTTGTGCACTCTGCACAAACTTCATCCACAGCTCCACAATCTACATATGTGTGAGCATTGTTTTCTTAAGTATATTGTTTTAATAAATTTGATTTACAAAACTTTGATGATAATGTATCTAAGGAGACTAAATAATTAAATAATAGTAAACAAGAAAACAAATGTTCCAATATTTAAGAACATTTACAATATGTGAAAGCATAGACCATGATTGTTTGATTGCTAATTGTTTTTCAAATTCACAATTTCTTGAAAATTGAAAGATCAAAACATATGACTTCTTTCGGACTTTATCAAGTAAACATAGAATGGACGTGAAGCAAACAGTCAGCAATATTATATACTAAGCAACTGCATATCGATAATGACAGAATTAATGCATTGATTTCACTTTCAAATATGGAAGAAGATTTCATTGTATGGAGTGTGAAGGTTCGAGAGTGCAAAAGTGCACAATAAGCACAATGAAAGGTTTCTCTACACCTCCACACTCCAAGGAAATATATTTTGTATTGCTTATGAAATATACTTTATAAAATCCCCACCAAAGTTATGAAACAAATATGTGTAAATATCAACATGGAATATAAACTATGGATTTTTTCAATAGATGTCTATGGCTTTGTTTATCTTATTGCTCTATAGGTGGTCTTTTAACCATGACGATCTCACAAGAACACCTACTAGTCTACTATGAATTATACTCCAGTTGTCCCATTTCCATTGTTATTATATCAAGTGATTGATCTATATTTTATTCCATAATATCATTTACTATATTTTTCAGTCACAAAACTAGAGAGTTACCAATAAGTACCAGAGGTGAACAATCATTATATCTATTTTATTAGGTGTATATTGCTTGATGCAAACCAAAATTTTCAAAATGAGATCATGGATTGATTTTGTTCATAGAAAAAGTATTTTATAGAAAGGAAATTATTTATCTATTGCGAAGTTGAGGAAATTCTCTTCTTGGAGAGTACATTCCTATTTGAGACTGGTGGAAATATAGTGAATGTTTCTAAAAGATGTAGTTTAAATATCATTAATTTGGATTGTTTCAGTTAATATTGTTAAGGAGGTGTTGAGGAATCTTTCGTTGTGTGAGGTGTGGAGGAAGCACAATGCAAATGGAAAGTTTGGATCACTAAAAATAAATTACTATATTGACTTGTGGGTAATCTTTGCAAAGAGTCAAATAGGCCTAGAATTCAATGTATTAATGTAATGATATATGCAAGAAACACCATCTACATTTTTTAAATCAAAAACCCAATTTCAAATATATGAATTTCAAGGTTGATCAAAGAAAAATTAACTCGACAATAGGAACGTTGATGCACAAAACTTCAAATTAGCATTAGTACAATGGATGAAGCTTTCCTTGTACGGGGTGTGGGAGTGTGGGAGAGTGGAGGAAGCACAATGAAATTTCCCTCTGCACTTTCATTCTCTGCATAATGAAATTAACTCAATATTAAACATATGACACCTTTCAAATGTTAAATGATTAAAACACAACATATGTATCGCGTTAGCCTTGTATTCTTGAGAGATGTATGTTTGAGGTCTAAAACTATTGTCAAATGTTCATTTTTTTTTATTCAATAACATTGCATAAGATGTAATACAAAAGGTCAAATCATATCTTCAAAAATTTATTCAAGACATTATCATAGAATTGGAACATAATAATAAATATTTGTGCCTGATAAGTCTTGAACAATAAGAAACACAATTAGAGTAACAAGAACTATATGCAAATTCAAATGCCAATCATCATACCTATATTTCACATATATACAAGATCATATTCAAAACATTATGTATGGATTCTTCACAAAATTGGTGAACAAATTTAGAACTGGAACAAAGTAATCAGAATTGGAAGCATAATTGAAAATCTTAATACTTAATCGTAAAAGTAAATGAATTTTTTCCAATGGGGACTAATATTGGGCGCCCATGAACCATAATATGAAAAAAGAATATGTAAGGAAAAGAAAGAAACTATATACAAGAATTAGCTTAGTTCATGATAACACAATCAACAAAGTTGTATAATTAATTATTAGTAAACAGAAAAAATGAATGTTGATGGATTTAAGAATACTCAATATGTAAAAGAATAGACCATGATTGTCTTTCTACAATCTATCTATGGATTCATGATTTCTTGAAGAAATTTTTCCACCATAGTTTTAATGAAATCTTTGAGCAGGGACTGTAATTTCCATTTTTACATTTTCATTGAATATCTCCTTCTCAATTTTTCTAAATTATTCTTGCAATTTCATAGCCAAGGCAGACTTATGTTCATTGATACTAACAAAAGTGATTAGCCATCTTCTAATTTATTCCGTAGTAAAATCATTTATGTCATCAAACTCTGTTGCCTTTGAATATTTTAGCTTGTCCAATTCAACCATTATCATGTCTCTCAAAATTAATTCAAAATTGTGTATGATTTGTAGACTGTTTAGGTCCTGAATAATCTTTACCACCTTGAGAAAGACATCACTTCTTCTAATGTCTATGCTTTGACATTCAGAAATGATGTTTTCTAGTGTCTAGATTCTCTCAGACCATCCAACTTTGATTTGATTCATTTGATTAACATGAAGGATTCCTTTGTTTTATTTCTCTAGATTGGAGAGTAATTCAACCTCTCGCTAAACGTAAGTAACCCATTATCAATGAATTTCATGTTTTTCTTAAGACTACTTTAGCCAAATCAACAAATGACTTAATTTCCTATGCTAAACGTAGTAAATCGAAAGTTGTTTGCCATGCATGATCAATAGTTTCCAATATTTGGCATATGTTACTGATGATATATGATTTCATGACATTAAGGAAATTAATGTCTTTGTTAGATATATGTTGTGTAAAAGGGGTAGAAATTGGCAATGGCAATGCTTGTGTTTCTAGTGGATTCATTAACAAAGGACCTAGATTTAGAGTGTCTTCTAGCTATTTTATTCCTTTTTCAATCTCAAGTTCTATGCTTCCTATTTACCAATAGACTGTGCAATATCATGATCCTCATGGCTTCAATGCTAGACACATCAATATCCTTTTTTTCTTGATCAATAACATTTTTATTATGAAATTTTACTTTTTCAATTCGGAATTTTTTACTACATTTGTCATAATTTTCATTTTGCAATGTGACAGGGAACTCATCAAGATTATGACTTGTTCTGTAATTTGCTACAGTATATTATAATTTTATACTAAATTATAACTAACCCCATTAGGTGGTATAACATTGTCAACTTCCACGTCTTCGCTTGTTCAATGCTTGCTCTTTTGGGGGGGGACTTTTGGATTTGGTAGATTGAACCATATGTGCTCTGTCTTGAGTGGATCTTTGAGAAGGCCCTTTGTCACCTCCGCCACCTGATAACTCACCATGAACTACTTTTCTACTCACAATAACCTTTATCTTCCTTTAAATGGAGGATGAATTTGCACCAGTACTGGGTGTGGAAGTTGGAGATTGTTATGTAGGATTTATGCCTCTTTGCTTATATTTTGCTTCCCTATTAACGTTGGTTTCTTCAGAATTTTTTTCTTATCCATTATTGGTTCTTGATTTTTAGTTGGAGCACTTTGAGTCTTATCACTTTCCTCTGTAACCCTTGTAAACAAACTTTTGTATTTAACAATACCTAGTTATATGGTACATAGGCCCTCTAGATAAAAGTTTTGATGGGCTTCAAATTCTCTTAAGTTAAAAGTATCCATATACTTTGCAAGCTATAAAAAACATAATCCACATTCTTTAATCCGAATTTTAAAATAGTAAATGAAAAATAAATAAATTGTTTTTCTTTTTCCATTCAAATATAACTAGCTAGTTATAGTATTGCCTATAGACTTCAATAAAAAAATATTTATCTATGACAAATTTTGGCTACAGCAGTGGCTTAAATTTAGATATATATTTTTGAATAACTATATTATTTTCTCTTTCTCCATGCCTTCCTTTTCCCGATAGGAAAGCTTGGGCTTGAACAAATATTCGATGTGGATCTTGTCTAGTTATCATGTAAATTAGTTACTTTTCAAGGACATCTTGGATTAGACAAATATTTAGAGGAACTTTATGCTTCCACATTATGGGATATGATAATTGCATTGGTTCTTTTTTGGGATTCAACTTAGGTTAATAAGGTAAGTCGTCAAAGACATGGCTTGAGATGAGAATTGTTTTCGAGTACGTCATTATAAAGAGTCTATTGTTACTGGAAAAATTGACTAACTAAAAAGCTAATTCATTGGAAATCAGATTAGCCAAGTTGAATGTACAATATTTTTTGTATGAGTTATAAAGTAGATAAAGAATGGATTTTGGGACATTTGTTCAACTTTCTCGACCCATTAGGAAAGCAAAGAGCTAACGAAATTCCCTAAATTGACTCAACCACCTAGAGTTTGTTGTCCATTACAAAATAAAAATATTATTATAGTCATGTATCAACTGAGGGATATGTGAAATAAGAAATTTTCAAAGCTAAGTCATATATGAAATGAAGAATATCAAACCAAGATGTGTGTAGAGCTAAAGTAGATATGCGAACAACAGATATTGTATCTGTGAAGGGGAAAATGTAGTTTTAATACCTTTGCAGACGTTGGAACTAATATCAAGATGATCAATTTATTATGGAGTCCCGTAAAAGTGTTATACTTGATCATAATGTGTGAAACAAATATACGAAGGGAATAATTTGTACGTAAGCGAAAAACTTGTGCATATTTGCAACAACTAATTTTTGGAATATAGATGTACTGAAGAAGTCTATGGAGACAAAAATGTGTGCGAACATGCAAAACTGAGTATGTGTAGTGAATAGAAAAAGATGTGGTGCACAAGAATGCGCCAAGACAATTACTATACTAAAGTAATTCATGTCACATGTTAATGTATATGTGAAAATAAACAATGTACAAAGGTAAAAACACAAAGCATATCCTCAAAAACTTATGCAAAAGCATCATGTCATAGCACTTCAGAAAATTGGTGAATAGATTCAGAATTACAACATAATAATCAGGGTTTGTGCTAGAAAACACTTCAACAATAACCAAAACAGTTATAGTAACACGAAATATACCTAGATTCAAACATCAATTATCATAGCTACAATTAAAATAAATACTAAATATATGACATATTTCTAAGAACCAGAATTGTTGTTGAGGATTCATTTTCATTCTGATCAATAAAAGAACATTAGATATAATATAAAAACTCAAAGAATATCCTCGAAAAATTATGCGAGACATTATCTCAAAATTCTCCACAAAATTGGTGAACAATTAGATTTGGGATAGAGTAATCGGTCTTTGTGGTTGAGAAGTCTTGAATAGTAATGAACACAATTGCAGTAACAAGAATAGTATCCATATTCAAATGCCAATCGTCATAGCCATGATTAAAATAAATACTACAAATGGAATAGATATATGTGATCCAAAACTATTGTTGAACATTCATTTTCATTATGATCAACTACAAAACAATAGATATAATATAAAATCACAAAGCATATGCTCTAAAACTTGTGTTCAATCAATATTTTTGGACAATGTTACAAAATTCAGGCCTATAAAATATGTTTTTCAAAACATTACCTCATGATTCATCTCCATTTCATTAAATTAAAAAATATTATATATAGTATTAAAATTCAAAGCATATCCTCCAAAACTTGTGTTCAAATAATGTTTTTGGAAAATGCCACAAAATTCAAACCTCTAGAAGATCTTATGCAAAAATATCCTGAGGACTTCTACAAAATTGGTAAAGAGACTCAAAATTAGAATAGAGTAATCAGATTTGGAACCAGAATTGAATACAGTATTTGCGGCCCTTGATTTATCATGATCAATCTTTATTATCATGAAGGTTTATTTTATCAATAATTATAATTTTCTGATACCTCAAGTCAATAGTTCATTCACTATGGCAATCTATAATTTTCTCTCTTTAACTTTCTACCCCTGCATTTCAAAACATATCAACAACTTTTTCATAATAAATTAAATACACTTAATAAATGATAATTTAACTCTGAAACAAAGGTATCTAGAGAAATGAAAGCATGTGAAAATGGAAGGAATTATGTAATTGACCTTACATTTACATATTAAACCACTTCGAAAAAAATTGGTGCAAATAATAATGTTTGATTCCTAAAGCGCTTATCAAAATCCTTATACTTAATCACAAAAGTAAATGCATTTTTCCCAATGGAGACTAGGATTAGACTCCCATGAACCATAATATGAAAAGGCTACCTACAAGGAAAAGTAAGAAACTGCATCCAGGAATTGGTTTAGTTCATGATAACATATCCAACAAACCTGAATTATTAATCATTAGTAAACAAGAAAAAAAAGTTCCAACATTTAAGAATACTCACAATATGTGAAAGCATAAATCGCGATTGTCTGACTATCAATATTTTTTCAGATTCATGATTTCTTCAAGGAATTTCTTTAGTTTGGCTTGAATGCAATCTTTCATAGGAGTGACTATAATCTCTTGTTTGACACATTGATTGAATATCTCCTCCTCAATTTCGCTAGCTTCTTCATGAAATTGTGTAGCCAAAGAAGAGTTTTGTTTGTTAACACTAACAAAAGTAATTAGCCATTTTCTAATTTCCTCTATGGTAAAATCAATTATATTATCGAATTCTAATGCCTTTAACTATTTTACCTTATCCAATTTATCCATTAGTGTGTCTCTCGAAATTAATCTAGAATCACATGTGATGTGCAGATCATTTAGATCTTGTACAATCTGTATGGCCTTAACATAGGCATAAGATCTTCTACTCTCTATGTTTTCACATTCATAAATAATGTTCTCTAGGGTTCTAATTCTCTCAAACCATGCAACTTTGATTTGCTTCATTTGATTAGCATTTGAAAATCCTTGAATTTTTTCTCTAGATTAAAGAGTAAATCATGCTTCTAACTAGAATCATGTAAGTCATTGTCTACGAAATTCTTGTATCCCTCGAGTTCACCTTCAATCTGTTAAACAGACATGGTCAGGGAAAACAAGTAGGAAAGATAAATCATGTAGTACATTTTATTAACAATTAGATATACATTTATAGTACATTTGGTGACCGTTGGGATTCACATCCCAAGGTCCCTTGGACTGCTTGTCCATTCGGCTTCCACGCTAACCCT
>APFE031564138.1:0-11967 GCA_000404065.3 Pinus taeda
TTTTCCCAGTACAACTTCCTCAATTGACCAAAAACAAGGATTGTAGCATAAGA
The DNA here is from genome assembly GCA_000404065.3 of Pinus taeda. Lineage (NCBI taxonomy): Eukaryota > Viridiplantae > Streptophyta > Pinopsida > Pinales > Pinaceae > Pinus > Pinus taeda. The sequence continues at coordinate 54 of APFE031564138.1, forward strand.
GAAGTCAAGTTGTAAAGTGCCTTGAGTTTGGCTCCCCACGATCTAGATAAGAGCATACCAAATCATGGTGGTATATTAGCAACTACCACATCCATTAAGACATTTTTGGCTAGGATTTGATCTAAAGAAACCACAAAATCTTTGATGAGACCAATGCAATGAACTCTACCATAATCAAATGAGTACAAATCATGATATTTCTAGGTGATATATAGGCCCAACTTTTCCATAATGGCTTTGGACATCAAATTGTGGGAAGCTCCGGAATTTAACATAGCATTATGGAGAATATACTCATGTAGTCTAAGACTCAGATAAAAGTGAGGGACTTCGCTATGTTTAGGCTGACCTTCTATGGCTGGACCAAAAATGAGTTCAGGGTGATCATCCTCGACATTCACCATGTCAGACAAAGGATCTATTTGCAATATTCTAGATACATGGTGTTTATAGTTGCTATTCTTAACAAGCTCAGTCAAAGGAATGGACACTTTCAATTTAGCAATTTCACTTTCTAAATTAAAAGATGAAACTTTATCTACCTCTTTGACATCGATGTCCTTCTTGTCTGTTTTCTCTTTCGTTGCACTATCTTTTTGCTGATTATTCTTCTCGTTTGCAGTGGTACTTGTTGATGGTACCTTGCTGAGATTCGGATCAACAAGCTCTTTTCCTTTCTTCTGAGTGTTTGAGGAATCATTATTTGATCACATCCTTTCTTTTCCGAATGGGATTGCCAATACACCTCTGCTCCTTAAATATTACTGCCTCTGCTGTGCAGTCAAAGCATTCATATAACCACGCTGATAATCATCAGATTCAACCTCCAAAACCACATCATTTGCTAAGATGCAATCCTCATCCCTTTGAATGTATGGAACTTCTGCATATTATTCATCTTCGGTCATAAATATGGGCATACCATTAGCAGTGAAAAAGTGATTTGTTTCAATTACCAGATCATCTTCATCTTTTTCTTCCATTCCTTGAACATAATTCTGTTGTAAGGGAGTTCTGATCTGTTGTTGTTGTTGTGTTGGTTATTCTAGTGCTTTTTGTTCTCTCTGCTTGATTTGGAATTGGGGTTGATGCTGGCCTCTAAAATTTGGATTCTGGATGTTAGGTTCAGGTCTATCTGTGATGGATAATTAGTCAACCATATTTTCCATTTTTTGAATCAATGTATCCATTTTTACATCTGAAGTAGATGCTTCTTCTTTCACGGTCACTCTTTTCTTAGATCTCATTCTTGCTCTTTTGGCCAACAAGTTTGCTTCTACGCTCATACCATTCTTTTGCATGTCTTCTAGTGTTGTAGGATCACATTCCCACAACTGATATGCCATATCAGTATTGAATCCGTCCAGAAACTTGAGAAAAGCGAATCCCTTTAGTGGTTTAATGTTTGCACGAATAACATTGTATACTGCATTAAACCTAACACAATAGTCTTGCACACTCTCGCCAGCATTTCTTTTGATTTTCTCATACTCGGACAAAATCTGAAGGGCATTCTTTTTCACCTCCCATCAATCTAGGACCTGCCTATGAAGGATTGGTAAAGTGGTGATAGAAGCTGCTGGTAAGGCTCTGAACATTTCCAAACTTTGCCTCCAAAAATTTGTACAAACAATCTCATCGTCACATCTTCAATTTCTACTTCATGGAGGTCAAAGAAATCATTCATTTTATCTACATGTTGCTGAGTTGTAATCGTTTGAGTGGCATCAAAGAAAGGTATTTTGGTTTGATAATCAGCGGGCATGGCACGAAGATTTTGAGGTAAAACAAGGGGTGCATATCGGGCGGCCATAACTCGAGGTGGGGGAGGTGGATTTAAAGAAAGGATTGGGTTACTCGGTATATTCAAAGGGGAATTAACAACAACTGGAGTAGTATGAACAATCTGTAAAGATGAAAGTAGTGGGTAAGGAATTGTTTGAGTTGTAGTAGATGTAAAGGAGATATTTTGAAAATCAAAAGATGCCCTACTTTTCACCCAAGTGTCTATGCTTGAAGTAAGGTTCTGCAACTAATCTAGAGTACGAATAAGTTGTGACCCTGATTTACTTTGTGTAAACAAGTCTTCAACGAGGTTACCAAAAGATATAGAGGAATCAACAACTATTTGATCAATCCAACTCAAAGATTTACTACGAAAAAGACTTTGCTCAAAATGAACATCAAACTCAATATCTTGCAGAGTGTTTAACCTTTCCGGGAGTGAATGAACACGAGGAATGAATACTTCACTTGATTGTTCTTCTGTTACACTGACTTTCTCTGCAGCTTTCTTAGATTTCCACCCAATTTTATGAGGATCACTGACAAGGGTTGGAGGATTCAGATCTGGATTGGATCTAGTGTACTTTCGAGAAGCCAGTATGCTCAATTTTGAAATTTTATATATTTCTTTACAACTTTCCCATTCAGCCTAGTAAATTTTAAAACTCATCATCCACAAGCTTAAGAATTCAAATGAAATATATTATGGGGGTGATTAATCTTTTGTAGCCCCCATTATGGTCACCACTATGTTATCACCTAGATTGAACCTCAGGCTGAAGGAAGGAAATGCCAAGGTAACCACAAACCACGCTTAGCCAAGTAGCTAGCCCTACTAGGCTGGGAGAGGGCTCTCTCCATAAGGATCTGAGCCAAGATGACTAGATCAGGAAAAGGATATTAGGCTAGGTATAGTATCACAAGGTTCGATTTGATTTTGAATGGGTTTTTCTAGATTAGGAGGAGACAGACAGTTAGGGCTAGGGAATTAGGTCAAAATTATAGGGTATTCAATGGGGCAAGGTAGGCATAAGGTTTAGAACTCTAGGGCTTGATGGGTGAGGTGTTTTATGACTAGTGAGAAGTTAGGAAGAGCATGTGATTACCATGGATCCTTCCTAGACTGTAGAAAACATATAATGGTGAATATTTCCCCAAAGCGGAGAAGTGATGTTATGAATTCTTCCTATCAACTTGAAAACTTTCACTTAGAAGCAATGAAATGATTAATCAAGTACACAAAACATTCTAACATATGATCACAAGAGAAGAAACTGAGCTAAACTTCATACCACATGGATTCTAAAGAAATAGCTGCAATTTTTATTAATCTCCTACTAAATTGCTACAAAAAGATGTACAATCAAGGCATAAGAATCCAGATGAGTCCAACCCTTTAAAATGAGAAAGAAGAAGAAGATATAGGCATTTTTTCAACCTCCTCCCATCCTCAGGGGTCAAATCCCTAAGATGTGGAGCTAATCTAACCAACACTGAACAAGAATGTGGAATTTAGGCATCCTAATAACTTGCCTCTAAAAGTGAGAAAACTTATTCATTTGTGCTCAAATTGACTTTTAATCTAATGAATCTACCCTCTAATACTAATTAACCATCATATTTTCAAGCCAAGTCATCATTTACATTAGTAAAACATCCTCCATGAGAGAAAATCCATGAACACAGTCAAAACACAGGAAAATGGCCATCCTGTGCAAAATTTGTCATATTTGCAGCGCCGCTAGTCCAACACGCAGCGCCGTTGGTTTTTTACACTGCCAGAATTTCCCTACGTGCAGCGCTCAGCCTATACGCACAACGCTCCGACCTAAACGTGCACTGCCACCTCCACTGCCCCAAACACGTAGCGGCAACCTCCCTAAGCACAACACCACTTCTCCTTGGCCCAAAACTCACTCAACTTCTCCTCTTTTCTTCACCTTTTGACTCCTTCTTTGCCAAATGAGAATGATGAGTTTGAAAATGAAATGTGACACCTTATATAGGAGTAGATTTTGATTTTTCATTAGAAAAACTCACTTTCTAATGTTTCTTGACCTTTTTCAAATCTTTGCTTTAATGCCTTTTCTTCATTGTTCCTTTTCAAGTGGATGATGCTCAATTTGAACTAATTTTTGCAGTGGATCATTGTCTTTTAGCAAGGAGAGATGCCTTGGTGCAATCAAGCTCATTTATTACATAAAGTGTCTTAAATTACATAAAAATATAAATTAACTCAAAATACTCTATTTTCACCTCCAAAACATGTTTTTTGAGGTGAAAATTACATTAGTTAAAAAGATAATTGTACATTGACTATGACTTACTAGCATTCATTCTTGATTTATTTATCATCCTCATCCCCTTGTCACCCTTTATTTACACCTTTAAATCATGCCTTTGACCTTGGAAATGAAACCCTAAGACCTATTGAAAACATGCCCTAAGACCTAATGAAAACATGATTGCATTTTGACCATGAAACCATGACTAAATACAACCTGTAGATGGGTCAACAAGTGTAATTTATGAGGGAGAAATTATATTTTCTGAGGAGAGGACAACCATCAATGGATCAGCTTGACATGACCTAATGAAATGATGTAAAAATTTTAGTATGGCACCCCTAAAATGAAAATGCTAAGAGCAAATTTGATCCCTGATGGAAGTATGCAGATACTGACACTAACAGAATCCAATATTTGATTAAGATTGTACTCAATGGAGCGGGAAGTTGAAGCTATAAAGTTACCAATATATTCTTCCATTAGTTTTATCTCTAAGAGAAAGATATCAGTTAATTGTGAGTACTTGAGAAGAAACTATCTCTTTATCACTTTCTTCTCCATCAACCCAAAATGGAGATTCTATATTAATGCTATGATTAGTTGGAGGGTATAATATGAGTTGTTTAGTGGAGATCCCATGGGAAATTGTAATACTTTTGGATCTGCAGCTAATGTATGCATTCACAATTTCCAACCATGGTCTTCCTAAAATCAAGGGATAACCCCCTAAGGAAGATTTTGGTAGTAGGGTCCTGAAATCGGGAGGTATTCCTAGGATTCCATAAAAATTACCACATCTTCCAAAATTGTCTCAAGTTTAATCCTAGAGTGATCAGTGAATTGTAGAATAGTTGGGGTTTTCCTAAGGCCTAAGTGTCCTGGGGATTCCATGGCCTCTCTTGTCATCACATTTATAACATATATTAGGTCAATTAATGTGTTTGGGATGATGATATGATTTATTTGCACTTTTACAAAAGGATTGTTTGTGTTTTAATATTTAGTGGTGAGGGTTCTCCACAACACAAGGTCTACCAATTTCCCAATAACATGTATTGTCTAAGGGTATTTTCTTTTCCTACTAGGTTTCCTTAGGAGAAACTCTTAGACCAATTTTAAATGGATAAGAACATATTTAATGGTTTGAAATAACAACACACACACGCACCAACAATTTTAAGTCCTCCAAAAAATTCTAATTATGACCAACTAATAGATTATTCCAAATTTAATATTTTAGGGTAAGGAGGATCTGGTGGCTCCTTGAAAGTTTGATCAGGTTCTAATATTCTTAGAAATTCAACTTTTCTACTTCTGTCTTTGGGGCCTCATCATTATAATATTCTACTTGTATTGGAGGAGTCTCTTTATTTACAGTCTTCCTTGATCTGAGATGGATATCATGATAGTCTATGGAAGAGATCAAATAAGTGGGGTAAGTAGCAAGTCCAACAACTTGTGCTAGATGCACTACCTTACCATTATTAGTGTTAGGAATTATTCCTGCATGGGTTTGAGGATGAGGAGGGGCTAACGTGGATGGTTGCATTGGTGGAGAAGGAAGAAGTAGCATTGGAGGCTGCAATAACTTTTTTTTTAGGACCCCCAAAGGATGGATTCCTCAATCCTTATTTCCAAAGAAGTTTTTGAGGTGGAGGAGCCATCCATTATTGGTTAGGTAGATAGCATTGCATAGGTTATTTGTGCATGGAATGGTTAGATAAATATGAATCATAATACTAATATTGGTCAAGAATCACACCTTTAGGCCTGGGTTGACATGGACACTTTTGAGAGATGGAAAAAAATTGTTTAGGTTTACCAATTTCCTAATATATAGTATTTATTTCTTAAGTATATGGAATATTTATTGTGGCATGTTCCTCACTACATATGCCAAAAACCTCAATGTGATCAAATGGTAATTCATTCAAGATGTGCTTCCTTCTATAATTTCAGAAAAAGATCTCCAAATATAACTCTAATTTTTCTTTTATTTTGTTGTGATGCATCCAATTGATAATTAGTGAATAGAGTAATTTGGTCTTAAAACCTTCTAACAGGTTCCCAATTTTAGCTCTAGTGACTTCACTACCAATAGTTTTCTTAACTCTTACTAATATATCCCTTGGTCCTTTTCTATTCCTCAATGCCCCGATAGAATATTTTTAACATAATTCAATAATGACATCATAGGGTTGTTGGGACACATCACCTTCACCCATCAAGTTGAGAAGGTTGATATATTCAACATGAATTCCATGGAATAGTAAGAAACATAGTGTGTTGGAGACAAATTTACTTTATTTGACATATTATTTTAGGATTTTATATTCTTTTTTAGTCATATTGAAGCCTTCTTCCCTCGAAACCTTGTCCTTGCAGTAATCTCGATCCAATATATTTTTCTTCATTTGTGCCCAAGTGTAGATATTATCTCTACCAATACCCATGAACCAATGTAACTGTGCACTTTTGAGTGTAGTAGGAAAAAATTTAAACTTTTTGGAATCAAATACATAACCATATCTTCTTCAAAGAACATGAAACTTGATGACAATGGTGTCTATATATTCTTTTGATAACCTATGGAAGTTGGGTAAAGATGAATATGCGATATTATTCATATTAGTTTCTTCATATGATTCTCTTATAAGGAATTCAAAAGTATATTCCTCCTTCATGGTAGGGTTTCATGTTCCCTTTCTTCATAAAAATAATCATCTTCTTTGGAAGGTACTTTAAGAGATTGATAAAAGATTACTTCCTTGGAGTGGAACTACTTGTCGAAGAATGTAACTAGTTTCAGTCTTCATAATTGTCATTTGAGTCATATAATGATGTAATGATGTAAGGATCAAAAGAAAAAGAAAAAATTTATTTGAATCATGGGTTTCATGATCGAGTCATTTTTCATTAGGTCAAGCATCCATTGAATTTAATAAAATACCCTCTCAAGCATTTGTATCAAGAAAAGGAAATTTATTTTGAATTTAGAAATGTCTAGAAGGCTCTCAAGACTAAGTCAGCCAACCAAGGAAAAGTCAACTTAAGAGGGCTAATGGAGCCTCTTGGAAAGGCTATATAAATATAGATCTCCCACCTATTGATAGATACATCAAGTATACATCTTTGGGTTCGATTTGCGATTGGAAATGAGTGTGAAAAGTCCTAAAAAATAAAGGAGAATGATAGTGAAGGAAGGAATAAGACCTAAAATAATTCAAAAGTATGAAATGTGTCTTTTATTGTCTACACATGTAAGAATCCTAGGGTTTCTAGGGTCACCTCAGGTCTGAAATTGTAGAGAATGTTGCAGATTGTTTGAATAAGGACAGAAGGCTAGAAGAGTCATTCTCTTAAAGGGGTGTTGGTTCACTATCCTTGGAAGAGCCTCATATTGTTTTTCAGGAGGAAGGTTGGCTAGCTGGATTGGTTCTTGGTTGTGGGAATGATCCGGGTTTTTGGTCTTGGAAGTATCTTTTGAATTGATTCTATAAGAAAATGATTTATTTTTGGGTTTTCCCCTTGGAGGGATTTTTCCCTAGCTTGGAGCCTATATCTTAAGTTCATCTTTTTAGGGTTGTGATATTTTTTGTTTTGGAATTTATTTGATGATAAGAACATAATCATAATCAAGAAGAAGAACATAATGCCACAAATAATTTCCATGTAACGAAATATTAAATTAAATGCTACCCTAATCTAATTTTCCAACACTACTCCTCTATCTTTTCTTCAAGGAATAAGATCAATACTTCTGCAAAAGATGAGGCTTGCACTTGTTCAGGTACCTGTGTGTAGGATTCAGACTTCTTTTGGGTGAGACACCTAGCATTGGGAGTTAGGTAATTTGGTTGAATGTGCCCCTTTTCCTCTTGTAATTGTTTTGCATTATTAGTTTTGTGGGGATTTTTGACAGAAATAAAAAATATACCTTGCTAATCTCTAATTATATTCATGAAAATTTAAAGGAACAACCTTTCTAGAACAAACAAACTTAAAGAGGAATTCAAATAAAAACACATCACACTAGATTATTAAAAGGAAACACACACACTAAAACAAATCAAACATTAAAACAACTAGTATATTGTTGATAATTCCCCGACGATGATACCAAAAATTGATGGGCTCATTAATTAGCTTCTAACTAATGAGTTGATAAATTAGGAACTCTACATTTAGTTATCAATCTGTCGTTCATTTGGAACTTGTGAACTGTCATGCAACATATATGTTAATATAACTTGTTAGGTGATAGTGAAGTTGCAATATTAATTAATTTATTTCTTACAACATTTTTGTGATATTTATCAAGTCACAAGATAAAATAAACCACATACACACTTAGTAGGAATTGAAACATTTGCATACTTGTTGGAATTGAAATATGTGCATACTTGTTGGAATTGAAATATTAATTACTATTGTGAAATTAAAACACACTTGCAAGAGAAAGTGGTGGATTGTGTTGATTCCCTGCTCTCAACCACCTATAAGGATCATTCGAAAGCAAAATACAAATAAAAAAACGAGGAGAGAAAGTGGTGGATTATGTTGATTTATTGCTCTTAGTCACTTGTGGGGATCATTCAGAACACACTACACAAAAATGAGATCAACCATATACTTTACAGAAAGGAGAGTAATTCAAGAAAGTAAAAACACTTCAGGAAATTTAAGAAACTATAGGAAATTAAGCAATTGGTGACTTAATCAAGTTCTTTCTCATTTCTGTATTTGAAAAAATATGCTACAAACAACTGATAAATGTTGAAATAATGTCAAACTAAAATTAAAGAAGCTACAAATCAATAAATAATTTAACTACTGGAATGAAACTAGTAAAAAAAGCCATCGAACAAAATAACTATCTGAATAAATCCAAATAATTGTAATAAAATCAATCTAGTTTTTGTTATAGGATAGGTAACGCTTGACTAAGGAGGAGGACCTACCTCCTTAGGTGAGGCACTATCTCTAGTAGAATACTTATTCTAAAACCGCATCATATGTAGGTAAACATAACTAAATAAGAATCAAAAGTTTGTATTAATAGAAAAATGCAATTAAAATTATCATAATAGTCTCTTTTGTTGTATTAGGAGAGTGGAGTATTTATATATTATTGAATTCTAAATTTTACCATGGAGATAGAGGACAAAAATGAGAATATTTGATTCTTAGACTATCTCTTCTTATTACAATGACATTATAAAAAGATAGTTCGTCAGGAAGTTTGAGTCTTTGGCCACCTCAATCCAGTAGAATCTCATCAAAATGATCACAATTGAATCTCCCTTTTTTAACTTCTCCTATTAGGTAGTGGTAATTTATTGGCTTCTCCTTTTCCTCAACTAACGATGATAACTAAGTAGTGGCTGATTGGTATCAATGCATTCAGGCTATAGATGTGTTGTACAAGGACTAAAATAAAACGAATGAAAGGAAACTAAACACACACAAATAAATATAGTTGAAAGAATAGTGATATGGTGAAAAGCCAACTTATATTAATAAATGAAAGAGTCGAACACTATACAACACAAAATAGATAGAATTTTGGTATCTATCATTGATCATATATATATGGCTTCTCTATACTTCATAAAAATCCTTAAAATAATCCAAAACAAATACATTTTAACTTATAGAAAGGGAGGTCCAAAACCTTAACCCTAAATGATGAAACACCAAAAGATTTGTGGGCCCCAAGGTGGTTAGTTGGTAGGTCAAATTTGTGGGTCTTGCAAATTTTACATATAATATCTATTTGGGGCACATAATGTCTCATTGGAAAGAACTATCCATGGAATATAAATTTTTATTTGGGCTAGATAAATCCATGGAGACCCTTGGCCCCTCTAACTGGGAGAAAATAACGTTTATGGCTTCAAAACAACCCCAAATGTTTAGTACCCAAAAATCATAGAAAAATTGCTCAGAAGATAGAGAAATATTGAGATAGTGAGAGAGGTGGGTGGACATTGATATCCACCTAGATTAGTCATCACCCATTACGAAGAAATGGTATTTATTGCATTAATATACCTCACCATATGGGAAAACTCTTGCTAAATTTTCTCCTGGTGAGCCACTTGCCTTGTTGAAGAAGCTACCATGCTTTGACAACTTAGTGGAGTTGTATGTGTTTTTGGTAAGCATCCTTTGTCCTTGTTTCCATGATTCAATCCACTATATCCAGTTCAATGCAATCAACATTGAGTTTTGTGGGGACCAATTTATTGGATGCCTCCAAGGTGTTCAAGAGAGGTGGAAAATATGGTCGAAGAAACTACACATTAAATATTGGATGAAAGCCAAGGAAAGGGGGAATAATTAATTTAAATTCACTTTCGCCCACAACCTTTATTTTTGTGTAACGCTCATTTTGAAGTGGTCTAAATTTACTATTGGGGCCTATGACATTCTCTTTCTATAAATGTAATGAAACCTTAAACCAACTAAAAACTTGTGTGGAACCCTATGTTGGTCATGTCACTGCTTATATTTGGCATTAGCTTTCTACGTGATAACATGAATTGTTATTAGAGGAGTTGAATCGATTCAACATATTTTGTTTCCATATCTACCTCCAATTGAGCATGAGAGGAATCTGCTGATAAATATGCAAAGGGCATAGCTACATCATTTTTGGGCCAATGGTTAGAACCTTAAGAATACCTTAAAATAACTATGGTAAATGAAGCTATGGAGGGATTTGTTATAGCTATGTTGAGCATATGGAAGCCTTTCATCCCATCTACATTGATGCTTGGAGTTGTACATGCACAAGATATGCACAATCATCATGTTAACCACTTTTGTTTTTCCATCTAATTAGGGATGAAAAGTGGTCAATTTGGTCAACATAGTATCCATTAGAGACCATAGGTAGAAACAAAAGGTGAGAAGGAAACTATTATGTAGAAATTTTGAATAATTTAACACATTGTAGAATTGAGACTTCTGTGATCTGTCATAGTTATAAGAAGAGCTTCGGCGTAAATCACATAAAAAATACCTTTGTCGACGCGTTTTGAACCAACTAGACGATGAACCACACTAGTTGGTTCGAAACGCGTCGACAAAGGTATTTTTTATGTGATTTACGCCGAAGCTCTTCTTATAATTTAACACATATTCAACAGAGCTTATCCTGATCATGTACTATTGCGGAAAACATACACAATACATAAGCTCCTCTACGTTGATCATCAATATAGCAGCATCAATAACAATAAAACATCAAGAGCATTCACACATTAACACAGTATGTATCCCGGGGAAAGCATCTCGCTAAAAACCCCAACTATCTGTATATTAATGATTGAGTCATGTAACATTACACAGCATAATACTTATCACAAGTATCTCCACCTCTGTTACACACAATACAGCTCAGATCTGAATCAATCACTGGCTCAAATCTCCTTCGCTGCTTGCCTGCCTCCGCTGCTCAATACCTACTCAAGAACTGATGATAATTCCAAGGCAACCACATATTTACTTGGTAAAATCACGTGAGCACAAGCTACAATGTGGGAAAATACGTGGGCAAACTCATTGGCATACTCAATCCCTTGATTGTGCAAGATCTGATGCACAACTATAGTCACAACTGATAGCAATCTGATTCTCTAACACCTGCCCCTGCTGAACTGAACATGCACTGACATGCAACTGAGTTAACTGATGTATTCATTAGTTGTATTATGAGTTAATAACTTGTGAATTAATTAATAACTAAATCACCCAACTCATCTCTAGTCTATTTGCCAGTTAGACTAAATACAACCAGTTTAACAAAGCTAAACTGAACACAACTCCATCAACTG
>APFE031564142.1:7250-19771 GCA_000404065.3 Pinus taeda
TTTCTGCAGAGTTCTGATTGGGGCAAGGAAGGCAATCATTTTGATGTTTTAAAGAGAGTGAATGGATGGATCAGATTGGTGAGGAGCTAAGGAGATCAAGAGAGTCTCAAGGATTCTCCTTAAACAGATGAAAACATGGAAATTTAAACAAATTCAAAGGCATAGCATAGGAGTTAATGGATTCTACCTTAATCACTCATTTGTTCAAATTCAGAAGAAGAGAAAGGAAAATGATACACATAACACTAATTAACTTACAATTTCTTAGAGAAGAACACCATCAAAACATAAAGCCACATGGATCCCAAACAGTGCTGCAAAACCCTGGTCTTTCCTTAGCCAAAAATGCAGAAATAGAATGTACAATGATATGCCAAAGCAATCCCAAGTGTCCAAACCTAAAAATGACTAAGAAGATACATGATATAGACCATCCTAAAACACTCCATGCCTCTAGGGGTCGAGCTCATCATTCTAAGAGCTGTTTCATCCAATTCTAAACAAAGCACTAAAATCTAGGCAATCAAAACAACTTGCCTCTATAAGGTAGGAAACTGATTCATTCATTAAATTTTCACTTTTTAATGAATGAATCCTCTAGAACAAATAAAAATATGCCAGTATTACATCATGATCCTTCAATTACATCAAGATAGGTCAATAATTACATCACAAAGCAAATCTAGTCAAACTGGCCGAATTTCTGAGCTGGAAGGTGAAAAATTTGGCAAAAATCCTCTATGCGCCACGCCAAATCCTCTATGCATCGCGCCACTTTGAGGCTGAGTGTGAGGCACTTCTCGAAGTCCAAATTGCACCCAAGATAGCTTGTTGGAAAGCCCTACCTATCTACTTTCCAACCCAAGTGGAATTTGTCAATTTGGTGTCCATTTTCCCTTCCAAAACGTCAATCTCCCAAGACTGCTTCCTGTGTGTCAAAATAGGGGCAATGAGGTCATTTTTTGAATGTTTTTGACCTCTTTTGGACTCAAGACTTGCCCAAACTTCTTGGCCATGCACCAGTATTCATTATTTTTCATGCCAAACCCAAAAATGCAAACTTTTTTGGATTTGGAGCTCTCTAGCAAAAGCACGCGCCACATGGCATGGCGCACAAGGAGAAAAACTTTGTTTTTTAGTGCCAAAATTTGTCAAAATACCAAAAATGCTCCAAATTTCTTGAAATTTGGGCTGTGCCTTCTCTATCAAGTGTCATGCTAGGCTAAAGAGGCTTTGGCCAATATCTGAAGATGATCAAGCTCCCTTTTTCCTCTTTTGCCTCTTTGATGCCTTCCTCAATTTTGCATTGAAACTCCTTATTCGCGCCTTGCAAACCTTGTTTCTCACCATATAATGAACAGCCATGTGTCTCAACAAGTTTGTCTCCTTGTTGGCCTTATCCAACAATCTCTCTAAGTGGACATTGGCTCTTTCGAGCCAAGACTCTATCATCATTGATCTCTTGCGCCAATGAAGTGAATTCAATCCTCCTCCTTTGGGCAACTTGGCGGTTCTCCTTTATATTTTTGCCACCTCTATGAGACCTCTGGGGCGCATGTCCTTCCAAGGGTGAGTCACTTTAGGTCTTTACTTCAAAATCGGATGAATGACCGGATGACATAACTGCTGTTATACAACTGCCTTGGAGAAATGGATGCTGGTGATAAAACTGTGTTGCACTGTTTTTGGTGATGTGTTTGATCTCTGCCACCAAGGGGAATGGTGAAATGAGGGATTGGAAGGGAAGAGAGAAAGTAGTAGGGGATTAGGGACTATTGGGAAAAATTTGTTTAGGAGGGTTTGGGAATTTTGTATAGGGTAGGGTTTGGGGTTTTACATTTGGAAATGTATGGAAGGGATTTGGGGATAGGGATTTAGTGATCTTTTGGAGATGGAGAAGAATTAAATTAGGAAGAAATGGCATAAGGGAGGAGGGTATGATGGAAATAAAGGAGAAATGGGATGGAAGAGTGACTTTCGTAGCAAAACACTGATTTTGAAACCCACAACAATTTTTCCTTGGAGGTACTTTAGAAGTAGGGTTTAAGATTTTTGTTCAATTATTATCATCCACCAACCACCATACCCTAGCACATACTTGGATGAAACACACAAATAGAGGCTCTACCTACTTGTGGAATGAAGAATTTTAAATTTGGAGGAAGATTTCAATGAATTTTAGGCTTTTTAGCCCAATGCACTGTGCCTTCCCAGTGTGCCGCGCCAGTGTATTTTTTGCACTGTGGAGGGCAGCCCAATGCACCGCGCCTTCCCAGTACGCCGCACCTTTTTGCAGGAGCCTTTTGTAGGCCTTCCTGGTGTCCAAATTGGGTATAGGATAGTGTGTTGGAAATGTATTTGAGTCTAATTTCCAACCCAACTAGAATTTTTCAATTTGGAATTCATTTTCCCTGTCAAAAACCAAATCTCCCAAGACTGGTCAAAATGTGCCAAATGAGGCTGCCTCAAGGCAGAGTGCTGTTGCAGTCAACTTTTGAAGTTGTTCCTCAACTCCAAATTGCACTCAAAATATCACATTGGAAATATATTTGTGTCTAGTTATCATTTGAATCATCAAGCAAGTGATTTGGCCAACAAAGCTAAGAGAAAGCTTGATTTGCCCAAGGTCCCTTCGGAGGTGCATCCATTTCTCCTGAGGCAACTATATTTTTGACATTTCTCCAAAACCATGACACCTGTGTAAAAAGTGAAGGAGGTTTTTCTTCCTTGGCTTATTTTGGACAAAACATCTCTCATGTTTCCCTAATTCATATTTTATTGCTCAGAAACATCACTGGAGTAAAACCTATCCCGATGTGTGGAACAGGGGACTTGTCGAAATGAAGCAAATGAAGGGGATAGGGGGCTTCTAAATTCTTGAGGAAATTTTGAGAAGTAGAGAGAGATGTTGGGAAGTAGGGGAAAGTGGAATTTCAAAGATTGAGTGAGGGGAAGGGGTCCAAAAAGGAAAAACATAGGTCTAGCCTAGAAAATAGGGTTTGTAGCAAGAAACTAGGGTTTGTGCGAAAATGAGGAATTTGGGGGATCTCAGTGACGGGAAGTGTTTAGTAAGGTACATTAAGGATAGGGGAAGGTTTATGGACATCAGGATACAATTTTTACTAATTATTTGACCATCCAAGAGAAATTGCCTTCAAAACCCTAGGAGAGGGAAATGAACTTTACCGAGGCACAATTGACGCATGAACAAGGTGTCAAATGACCCAGTGGAACTTGACATGATGATGACAACCCTCTGAATGATGGTACACTCAGTTGAATGGTGACATGGAATGACATTTGGACAACTTTTAAAGGAGTAAAATCAAACCCTAGATCTAATACCTAGTGACCAAATTTTGCTTGAAGACTCACTGAAATGACAAAATTTGACCTTGACACCTTAAAATCACTTTGTAAGAGCATGTTTGATCACTGGAGGAAGGCTGTAAAGACTGACACTAATAGGTTCCTCTACTCCCTATTCTTGTTTGGGTGTCGAAGTGCTTTCACCTCAACCCTTCTTCAATTCTCGATACATCTCTTCCCCCATGGACCTCATGGTCATGAAACTGTCCATGAACTGATATTTTGATTCCAATGGGACTTGTTCTACCATTTTCCTCCTAGGATAGACTCTTCCAATTTCTGGATTAGCCTCAAAAAGTGCCCTTTCTCCTAGCTTGAGCTTTGACCTAGTTAGCATTCAACCATCTTGCACAAGCTTGTCTAACCTTAGCAAACCTAAAGCTCTGATACCACTTGATCTAAAAATGAGATCTTAGACTAATATTAAGGTATTACAGACCCATGTGCATGGATTTGCCTATATTAATTAGTGCAACAGATTGATAAGATTGCGAATAATATAGATAATGAAGCAGTTAAAGATACATAACAGAAACACACACATAACACAGCAAGATAATCAAGGAGTTCACCCAAAACTCCTGGGCTATGTCTCCTTGTCCAGGCCTCAGCGGTGACCTCTCTATTATGTCTTCAAGAGCAGAGCTTTACAAAAGTGAGCTCAATTTGAGTCTCAACACAACAAATACAAAACAGTAGGAGTTTACTTGAATCCCTCAAGTCTCTCCGAGTACACAAACTCTCCCTCTTTCTCTTTGTCTCTGTTTCTCTTTGTCTCAACACTTCTTGCCCCCTGTCTTTGTCATCTAGGGGATTTTAAGCCAAACGGCATTTGTCTATTCATTTTCCCTCTCGGGCCCTCTAGCTTCCAGCCTCTGTCCGTTCAAATCCCCTCTGAGAATTAACCAATCATGGTATAACGTCTTCAGGTATGGTGACCACTTGTCATGAAATGAAAGGGACCATTGGTGCCTTTGAAATCCCCGAAAAATATTCATTCTATGTTTACACAGAGAAATACATAAAGAAAAAGGAAAATCCACTCAAACGTGGTCTATCAGACCTGAAATATTATCAATTCCACCCTATAGTCCCTTCGGATTTGTCTTTGGGCGCATTCACAAGTGATCATTGATCCAATGGTTATTATTGATTTTGGGTGGCTTATGAGCATGGAGATTACTTGCCTGAAAAGGGTGGTTTTCTCTCTCCGGTGCCTGGCCACGTGGCAGCCAGTGTATGGGCTCGGGTAGAGCCTGGCCAATACCACTTACCACCTAAGGCCCACCTGAAATCCCACTCATTTTAGAACTCAAAGCACATATCGCTACATATAAAAACCCTTTCGGGTCTATTTTATCGCCCAACTCGCATTTCCTTTGATTTTTGTTTATTTAACGAAAACATGAATTTACATAGAAAAAATCCTTTTTACAGAACTAAAAACATATATGTAATTGTACCCATAAGACCCGTCGAGTCCGGCTTTATCGCAAGTCACATGTATATTGGCCCCACTCTTTTGTATCGCTCCGATGCGATATTGCGATATCACAATCGCATAGTCCCTGGACCTTTGGTAAGCGCTCCTTTATATTTTGCTGATGTGATATCGTGGGTTAACTTGGGTCGTCGATCTGCATGCTTGATCGACGGTCCTCATTGACTCGCGTTGATCGCTGTCGCAAGTTTCA
This sequence comes from Pinus taeda, assembly GCA_000404065.3. Taxonomy (NCBI): domain Eukaryota; kingdom Viridiplantae; phylum Streptophyta; class Pinopsida; order Pinales; family Pinaceae; genus Pinus; species Pinus taeda. Next base: position 12,314 of record APFE031564142.1, read on the forward strand.
TATGGTAGCCTCCGATAGCCTTCACTTGCCATCTCCAATTGCAATATGCCTATCGGATCTGGATCGTTGATCGGCCAGATTTGACAGTTCCTGTGCATCATTGTTCAAACCTTCGATAACTTTGGTTTCCATTGTTTCTTCATGTTTTTCACTCTTGATAATGTTTTTTGCCATTTTTAAAGGTTCATCCTCTACGATAGTTTTTGGTTTTTTGAAGACTTAAAGAGTTTTTAGGATCCATCTTGGATCACGGACGTCTGCGTATACTTTTGCAATAGATGACAATTATCTATAGTGTGTTTTCCTCCTATCTAACAAATCAGACACCATAGTGCAGGCACCGCGTTTGGTCCTACTTGTGCCTCAGGTCTTAACGACATCAACCCTCCTCCTGCCAAGTAATTCGTGAAAACTAGACAGTGGTCCATGTCATGACCCTGACCTTTGCATTTTATGCATTATATCTCCTCACGTGCCTTTGGCCGAGGTGTCCTATCCTATTTCAAACTCTGTATTTCCAAACACAAATTTTGTAGTTGTGCGTGGATTTGTTGGACTCCCAGACCAGGATCTTTTATAGGGGTCTCATACAATCTCATTGCCATCTAGAAAGCTTCAGCTTGGGTGGAAAGCTTTTGTTTAGATAGCATCATCCTTAAATGCAGTGTTAATGATGCTACAAACCATGCACGGTGCTGCCCATTTGTCAAAGTCATGTTGGCTTCGCAAATCATACTCTTTAGTCTCTGGTTTAGATCCCAGGGTGTCTCACTCGGGATCATCACGATCTCTTTAAACCCAATAATTGATTGGGTCTCCAACTTTGGCCCGCTAAATTCCTTATTCAGTGCAGCCTAGATTTCTGCGATTCCTATGTTTGGATGGTTGTTAGAATGCTTAATGTACTATGTTAATGCGTGATACTGCAACATGCTTACCAACGTAGCCTTCTTTATATTATCATCCATGACTCCTTGTGCTTCCCATACCGCCCTTACCACAAACCAGAATTGGTCCAGATCTTCATTCCCTACTCCTCTGAATACCGACAGTTTGATCGCACTCGCCATATTGAACTATGATGGTGGCGGAGGTGGGGTGGGTGGAGATGGAGGTGAAGATGGTGAGATGGGTGGCAGTGTAGGTGGGGGTGGTAAGAAAGGAATTCACTGGCTTATCAGATTTTCCGCGCTTCTTAGAGAAAATTTCGCGAGCTCTTCCTCACTTTCCCACGAGGGTGAAATTAAGGAACTATTTTCTAATTCTTCACTACTTCGATTTCAGTAGATCTTCCCACTTCGCGTAGTCCCAAACATTAATTTATCCACATAACCCGCTTTTCACACAATAACATCTTAATCCAAGTTTTCAAATATTTTAATATACTTATCTCGCGATCCTTTGAGGAACCGTTGTTCCGTCTCACTGTAGTCGACGGTTGTATCTACAGCGAAATTAGTGATAAATCCTCCTATAAGTTGATTGAGCTAATGGACCGCAGCTCACGCATCTTATCGTTCAATGCCTAATCTGCGCACTAATTCTAGAGTCCACACAATTGGTTTATTGAGATTGCACCTTCCCTGACTGTCTACTAGCTTCGTGATCCACTCATACAACTCAGAAGGAAATGATGCAAAGAAAATTTCATGGATTTCTGTATATAAGTAGTGCTCCAACCACTGTTCCTTATATACTCGTGGATTCAGGTTTTCTTGCACTGTGAACTCTTGTATCATCTTGTCCAACCACCCTTCAATTTCTTTCTTTGTTGGATTCCAGTGACACGACATCAGAAATCCCTTATGCAAATCTCGGTCCTAGCAATGGAACCATTTTTTGGCTTGTGGGGGCCTGACCCAGGTTCAAAGGTGATTTAGCCAAACAAATCCTGGTACTACTGGCCCTTTCGATAATAGTCCGCGGAGCGTGGACTGAGGTCTCACTTGAAGTAGTATGGAAGGGTGCTAGAACTAGGTTTCTGCACCCTAGAGATGTCTGATTATTTTCGATGGTCTGTGGTTTGACCCTACACACACGTCGCTATGCGCACCTATCAATACCTCGCACCCTGCGATGTTGCCTTCACGTAGCCCTACTCAGGGCCTGATCTGTGTTATCATCCAATTCCTTGCTCTTAACCCGATATTAGTAGATCACTTAGCTTATCTGTATGTGTCTAGTTATATTTAATAGTGTTCAACATTCATAATATTGTGTGCGACAAAGAAAACAATATAATTAAACAAGAAATAACACAAGAAGAGATACACAAGATTTGGAATCAAACTTCTCTTTATTATTCTTCTTCCTTGGTTATAGACTTGACTTCGCCCTGCGCACTCAGCTACATGGGGTACTTGCAATCAACTGTGGAATCTACGAGGCCTCTGTGCACTCAGCTGCAAAACCTCTTCCTGCAACTACAACCCAAAACACTTAGACCTTTACTCTATGCTTGCTATCTTTTAGACTCCATTCCTTTGCTACTTGCTTCTTCGCTATTTTACAACTTAGAGCCTTGCTGTATTTATACAATCCCATGGTCTGTGGACCATGGGTAGGCCGACACTACATTCAAAACTTAGGGTGGACAACTCTATGACTCTATCATACAATTTGTGATCTGCGCCCGCAATTCGTGGAGTCTTTACAACAATAATACTCAAAACTTGGGCTCTGAGCCCAAAAACATGCTGTGGGGGGATTCCATGCCCAAAAATGCATTGGTTGGGACCATACATGGTTAAAGAGGTCGCATACGGAGGCACGGTCTAGTTAGTCAAACTAAATGGAGAACCCTTCCCAGGCAAAGTGAATGGCAGCCTCTTGAAGCCTTACACGAGTGGGCCGACTATCTGACTAGCCGGCAGAAGCACAGTCTTTGTGCTCCATGGAGCCGGACAAAGGCACGAGACTATAAACATATATCAGTAAAAATGTATGGAAACACTTTTGAATTAGAGGTCTCAGAACATTGGATGCAACAGGTTCGACAAGCAGCAACTCAGTGTGTTGTTGACCTCAGCATGGTTCGAGAATAGTTGGAGGGACTCCATGCCAAGATCACCATGCCGACGGAGTGACTCAAGGGTGAGTCACGATGTTTGTGTTGGGGGCCTATTGGGCATGGAATCCCCCCAAGGCATGTTTTGTGGCTCAAAGCCCAAGTTTTGACCCAATATTGTTGTAAAGACTTCGCGAATTGCGGGCACGGAGCGCGAAATGTATGATAGAGTCACAGGGTGGTTTGGCCTAGTTTTGTAATGTAATGTTGGCCTACCCATGGTCCATGAACCATGGGATTGTATAAATAGAGTGAGGCTCTAAGTGTAAACGAAAAAAAAATAGGAAGAAAGCAAGAAGAGAAGATCGAGTCTAAGTGACTAAGTGTGTCTAGGGTCGTAGAGTAGGAGAAGGCTCTGCAGCTGAGTACGCAGAGGCCTAGTAGTCCGCAACTCGGTGCGTGGACCCCTGCAACTGAGTGTGCAAGGCAGGTTCGAGTCTATAACCAAAGAAAATATTAATAAAGAAAAGTTTTGTTACCAAATCGTGTATCTGTTCTTGGATTAATGCATGTTTGATGTAAATTGGAAATATATTTTCTATTTATTGTGTGCACCTATATGAATGGTTTTTGTTGATAAGTATAATTTAAAGCACGCAAGTAAACTAAAATAGTCAACTAACATTGGAATACTACTAAGTAAGTGGGTAATAACAGCGTTCGACCCCCGAGTAGGGTTACACGAAGGAAACATCTCAGGTTGCGAGGTAAGGGAAAGTGCACGTTGTTGGGTGTGGAGCATGATTATCATCCTAATTTAGAGGTCTTTGTTTCAGCCGGATGTATACCCCAGTAAGATTGTACACCCCTCCATATGGGGGGGGTGCGGGGGGGACTTGTTCCCTCCATGGGGGTTCGAGGGGGGGCATCCCCCCCGGGTGGGGGTTCAGGGGCCAGCGGTTCCCTGGTAGGGGTTTCGGGGGCGTTGCCCCCGAAGCTAAAAACAGATGTAAAATTTCCTTGTAAAAGTATAGTAATTTCTATTTAATCTCGGCCATTCATTAGGCAGATGATCTGACGGTAGAATTTATGTTTAGTTTAGGATTTTTTGCCCTAGAAGGAAACCCTCTCTTGGTATGAGGACATTGTATTGAGGCTATGGAATATATGTATATTCTCAGAGTGAGAAAAAGATAGGTGAGACTGTGAGAGAAAACAAAGGATAGTACAGTGGATTTGTTGTAGGTTGTGTCTCTTCATTTTGCTAGATAATAGAAAGGAAGGACTAGTTGTTCGAGGTGGACGTAGCCCAAACTGGGTGAACCACGTATATCTGTGTCTCTCTGGTTTTATGTGTTTATGTTTTTCCGCATATTATATGTCTTGCATTTCTCTGCCATATATAATATTTTTCTAACAACTGGTATCAGAGCCGAAGGTCTATTTTGCTGATAAACTCGCATGAAAGAAGGGTTTCTTGTGCAAGTTGGAGCAATGGCGGAAGATGCTAAGTTTAGGGTCGAGAAATTTAATGGCCAAAACTTCCCACTATGGAAGATGCAGATGGAAGATTATCTGTATCAAAAAGATCTGTACCTACCATAGAGCGAAAAAAAAAGAAGCCAACGGCTATGACAGATGCATAATGGAACATTCTTGATAGAAAGGCACTCGGAATAATACGGTTGTACCTCGTAGTGTCGGTTGCCTTCAAAATTTCGAAGGAAACAACGACAGAGGGTTTGATTCAGGCGTTGGCGAAACTATATGAAAAACCCTTGGCCTTAAACAAGGTATTTCTTATGAAACGGTTATTTAATATGAAGATGTCGGAAGGTGGATCTGTTGCACATCATTTAAATGATTTTAATATAGTTACAAGTTAGTTAAGTTCTGTAGGGGTAAATTTGATGATGAAGTTAGAGCTTTGTTATTCTTGTGCTCATTGCTAGAAAGTTGGAATGGTTTAGTAATGGCCATTAGTAACTCTGTTTCTTGAACTAGTTCTTTAAAGTTTGATGATGTTGTCGACACTATCCTTAGCGAGGAAATGCGACAGAAAAGCTCCGGTGAGACATTGGGTAATGCCTTGAGTGTAGAGTCTAGGGGAAGAAAAATGGAAAGAGGAAAGAGCTAGAATATCGCAGTAAATCTAGGAAAGGTAGATCCAAGTCTAGATCAGGGACAGTGTGTTGGAAATCCGGAAAGAAAAGACATCTAAAGAAAGACTGTAAATCTTGGAAGGGAAAAGAAGGAGATGCATAGCAAGAAAATAATCATGAAGCAAATGTGACAGGTGAGGTGTTACAAGATGCTTTGATTCTTTCTTTTCAAGAATATTACTGATTCTTGGGTGGTAGATTCAAGGGCCTCATTCCATGCCACACCTGATAAGAAATATTTTCATGACTATGTTCAAGGATATTTTGGACAAGTCCATTTAGGTGATGATAAACACTGTAAAATTTTTGGAATGGGTAAGGTTCTTGTAAAACACCAGAATGGAAACCAATGGCTACTAAAGGAGGTAAGGAATGTTCCAAATCTGAAGAAAAATCTGATTTCAACAGGGCAGTTATGTGGTGAAGGTTGTGTGACAACTTTCATAGATAAAGCTAAAGTAGCCCTGGTAATAGAAAAAGGCGAAAAGGTTGGTACATTGTATTTATGCAATGGTATTTCTAACTCTGTTAATGCTTTAACTTCCAAAGGAGCAGATGCAGCATTATGGCATCATAAGCTCGGACACATGAGTGAGAAGGGGATGAAGATTCTTCACTCAAGGAATTTGTTGCCAGATTGAAGAATGTTGATTTGGACTTCTGTGAGAATTGCATTTATGGAGAAGAGAAGAGAGTCATACTTCTCAGAGTTGGGAAAGAAAAGAAGAGTGAAAAATTAGAGCTTGTGCATACATATGTATGGGGACCTTCTTAGGTATCAACTCTCGACGGATCTCTTTATTATGTTACTTTTATTGATGATGCAACTACAAAACTTGGATTTATTGTATACAAAATAAATCTGATGTATTTGATACTTTCAAGAAATGGAAATCTTTGGTTGAGATTGAGACAGGAAAGAAATTGAAGTGTCTCATATCACACAATGGAGGTGAATATTGTAGTAAAGGGTTTGATAGGTATTGTTTAGAGCATGGAATGTAGAGAGAAGACAGTTCCAAGAACACCACAAGAAAATGGTGTGTCAGAAAGGATGAACATAATAATCATGGAGCATGCAATGTGCAGGAGATTGCATGCAGGATTGCCTTTACAATTTTGGGTAGATGCTGTAGATACTACTGTTTATCTAATAAATAGAGGGCCTTCAAGTTCCTTGGATGGTGGTATTCTAGAGGAGCATGGACAAGAAAAAAGTTAAACTACTCCTTTTTAAAGACTTTTGGTTGTGGGGCCTTTGTACATATTAATAAAGAAAATAGAACAAAGTTTGAGGCAAAATCAAAGATTGGATATGGTGTTAATGATTTTGGTTATTGCTTATATGATTATGAAAATCACAATCATTAGGAGCAGAGATGTAATATTTAATGAAAAGGTCTTGTATAAGAATTAGTTGCAGGAAAAGAAACATGAAAAAGAAAACAAGGAATACATAGTTCTTGATGGGATCACTGAAAAAGTAAAGGTGCCTAAAAATAATAATAGTCAACAACCACAACAATAACAACCACTACAACAGCAACAGGCACCCCAAACACCTGAAAGTGGTTTTAGAAGATCTACCAGGATAAGCATACCCCATGAGCGATACTCTCTTTCATTATATTATTTATTGTTGACTAATTCTGGTGAACCCGAATGTTATGAAGAAGCAATGTAGGTTGAACGCAAGAAGAAGTGGGAGCTAGCCATGGAAGAAGAGATGGACTCCTTAATACATAACCAGACTTGGGACTTAGTTAGGTTGCCTACAGGTAAAACTACATTGTAGAGTAAATGGGTTTATAGGTTGAAGGAAGAAGATGGAGGAAAACAGAGGTACGAAGCTAGACTTGTGGTGAAGGGGTTTGCACAGAAGAAAGGTATTGATTTTGATGAAATATTTTCTCCTGTTATTAAAATGACTTCAATCAGAACTATTTTAAGTCTAGTAGCAGTTGAAGATTTGTATCTTGAGCAGTTAGATATAAAGACAACCTTCTTCAATGGGGATCTAGAGGAAGAGATATATATGCAGCAACCACAAGGATATGAGGTAAAAGGGAAGGAGAAACTAGTGTGCGGGTTGAAGAAGATCTTGTATGGCTTAAAATAGGCTCCAAGGCAGTGGTATCTAAAATTTGACAAGTTTATGTTTGAACAAGGTTATATTAGATGTCACTCTGGTCATTGTGTTTATCTGAAAAAGAAAAATGATGGCAGCTATATTATATTGTTATTGTATGTAGATGACATGCTTGTTGCAGGGTCTAACATGCAGGAAAT
>APFE031564166.1:0-15432 GCA_000404065.3 Pinus taeda
GGATGGGTAAATCATCATATACATTCTTAACATCTCCTCAATCACTTGGTTGACTCTCTATATCTTCCCATTTATATGCAGATGATATCTTGTGCTAAAATTCATATGTGTACCAAATATTTTAAATAATCATCTCTAAAATCTTTAAGTAAACTTTAGATCTCTATCTAAAACAATTGTCTTGGGTGCTCCATGCAATTGAGAAATTTTCTTCGTGTATATTTCTCCAATATTTTTTACCCTGTGAATTAATTTCATTACAATAAAATAGGCATCCTTTATCAATTTATCTAGTACAACCATTATTGAATCATGTTTATTTTTTCATAGGTGACTTATAGTAATAAAATTAATGTTTATCAATTCCCATTTCCACTCTTGGATTGGAATGGTTGTAGAAAATATATCAATTCTTTATGATTAATTTTCACTCTTTGATGTTCCATGCACTTGGCTATGTAATCATCTACACCCCTCTTCATTCCTTGCCAAAATTAATTAATTCTTATTGCTACAATTGTATTCTAGTAGCCAAGATGTTCTACATATGGAATATCATGCATTTGTTTGAACATCATCTTTCTCAATTTTTCTAAATTAGGAACATACATTCTATTTTGATGAATAAGTATTCCATATTCTCTTAATTTATACTCCTTAAATTTATTGTATACATCATTATGTTGTAAGCTTTCTTGCACAATGTTTGAAGATAGATTTGCAAAACAACAAGGTTGGAAATGAAAGTATAACAAGAGCACACGAAGAACAAAATCAAATCAACACTCAGTTAATACAAATCTTAAATAAATTGCAAAGACAAATAAATAATTGGCTAGGCTTAAGGAGGAATGATTACAAAGGTTATAGGCATTCAATACGTGCTACCACAAGTTATAGATATCGCACGTACCCACTCATTCATCTAGGAAGTTCTATGCATCTAATGATTCTAGGAGCAGCCTAGAAGTGTCTCCTATTAGACATCAGAGAAGAAGACATGAGTCGTAAAATTTGCAAGGTGAGAATATGAAGATTAAGCCACCTACCTTTGATGGTTAAGGCATAAGGGGAAATCATATTGAAACTTGGTTACTTGGAATCATAAAGTATCTTCATTTGCATAGCTACTCATCTATTTTTGAATCATGAATAGCCATATATCATATGTAAGGAAAATATTTTATGTGGTGGGACTAGTTGAAGTAGGTCAAGCACATTTTTTAGAAGAGGATTCCTTGGAAGTATTTTAAGAAGAATTTCCAATAATAGTATATTTTATAGCACTACTAGGATAATAAATACTTGAATTACTGAATTAGGTAGGAAGCATACATGGAGGGATATGAATAAAAATTATTTCGAGATTTTTTTTATGTGTGTGGCCTACATCAAGGGAGGAGAAAGTGAAATTTCAAAGATTCGTAAGTGGATTGCAATAATTTTAAAGATAAGATGATTGATTGGCTTTTGCCACTTTGGGGCGAAAACATTTCAAAATCAAAGTACTAGAAATGACCCAAGTACCTCTGATGCATAACAAATGCAAGAGACTTTTCAAAAATATGAAGGGATGAGTGAAGGATGGAACTACTATCACACCTTATTATTATTTAATGAAAGACTTATATTTGAGTGACAGCATTCAGAAGCAAGTTTCTTAGGTCCTTCTTATTGGCACTAGCAATGTCTACTTATTCAAATGAACATTTATTACCACATTCTAGAATTGTTAATTGTTGACACTCTAATAAACATTATTAGTCTTAACATCTTACCTAAAAGAAATCAACATGGATACATATTTGTTTGATGTGATGAGGCATCATAACTATGCACATGGTGTTTCTTTTGATTTCATGACTCACCTCTTCCACATAGTAGATCTCAACTTTTTAACACCTATTTGATATTACTGCATGTGAAAAAACGTGTTCAATTAACTTGTGTTTGATTTTTCTTCTTACAAATGATAATGCAAGTGTTCCCTTCCCTCTCAGATACAAATTTAAAGAGCACATTGTGGTTTATATTAAGTAATTAATGGGTTTATTGGAAATTTATGAGCCCAAATTTTTGGTAACCCATGGATTTTCCCATGGTATTTGATGTAAAAGCATTTAACTGGAGTATGACTCATTATACAGTCCTTTGGCCAAAGAGTAAACAAAATTATTAGGAGCTAGTTTTCATGGTTTAGCGGTTCTAGGAACAATCATGGTGTCTTATTGTATATATTTTATTATTCTAAATTTGTTAATATTTTTGTTCACATTTTATTTCTAACAAATGCTATTAAAGTAGTTGGATCCTCTATTGTTAAGAACCTAGGGATTATGAGCAACCAGATATTCATGGATATTTAGTGGCACATTGAATTCCCCATGTTTATTGTAAATTGGAGCTTTTCAAGCATACATGTTGCAACATAGTAGTGCATGGATTTAGCCCTCTCAAGAAAAGAGAGGATGTAAGATTAAGTTGTGGAATGAACCACTTGGATAGGTACAAGGGTGGTAGGTGTACTTGTATGTTAGCTTGATGTTTTTAGAGATGATGAATCTTTAACTAAGGGGAGAATAGAGATGGGTCTCCATAAAATCAAGTATTGATTCACTATGAATAAATATGAGTTGTAGCTAGTTTTCAGAAGGTATACAATGCTTTACACAAGCAATATATGAACATAGTATAAGAGATATAGGAAGAGAAATACAAGAGGATATGTTAAGCCCTATATGTTAACCATAAAACCCCTTATTAATCCCTAGGTATTGAGTGACTACAAGTATATTGTTATATTGTTATGTAGGATAGAAATTCTCATGATCCCATGTTATTACAATTGTACCTTTGTCTCTTATATATTTCCTAAGGAGACATAGTCTTGTGCACATCAAATATTGTCTTGTACATTGTATTCATTGTAAAAGGAGGTTTCAACCTCAAAGAGGACTATAATTATTGGTTTATTATCATTTTTAAGGTGAAAGGCTCATAACATTTTGTATCAGAGCTCATGATCCGAGGGGTTTGTTGCTTCAAATAGGTCATCATGAAAATTGTGCTATAGATTATTTCATGGAAGTTTTAAGATGGTTAAACTTGTATAACTTTGAGGATAAATATTTGTTAACATCTAGTTTAAATTTCAGATCCTCGTTCACTATTTTAAAAGATATATTGTAAGGAAGTTAAGGTTCATAAATGCTCCTAAAATTAGTCTAAAGTAGGCAAGTTCATAATTTTTGCTTTCTAGGAGGTTTTAGACTATGAAACTAAGACCATATTTAGGAGAAATCATGGAAAACATCTAGTTCAAATTTCAAATCTTAGTTCACTATAATTTCATATATATGCCCTAAGGAATTTATTAAGGTTCTTGAATGTTCTTGAAATTAGTTTCAAATAGTTTAGTTTGGAATTTTTGTGATAACTTGTTTTCTTAGGAGGTTTCATATAGTAAAAATGGAATCATATTAAGGAGAAATGTTGGGGGAAATTAGCTTCAAATTTGATAATTTTGTATGTTATAATTTCGATGTTATACCATGTGGAAGTAAGGGTTTGTGAACAATATTGAAATATATTTTAAATAGGTCATCTTGGTAATTTTTCTATATATGTTTTCTTAGGACTTTCTAGACCATGAAATCTTTAGGTATTTTAAGAGATATATAGAAGTACATCAAGTACAAATTTCAAAATTATATTTGAATAATTGGACACGTGGCATGCTATACAAGGTTGCTCATAGGAAGAGGCCAAAATTAAGCAAGTTTTGGGAAAGTTACCGTAACTTTCACTAGGCACATCAAATTCTAGTCACACCCATGGAATTGTAGAATGATGCATATTAGAGTATTATAGTCCAAAGTTTCAAATCTAGAAGGACACAAATCTCAAAGATATATCAAGAAAAAAATCAACTATTTAGATATTCCCCAAATCAATGTTTTAAATGTATGTAACTTACAAGCAACCTAACTATTGATTAAGAAATTTTGGTGATTGATAGTTGTGATAAAAACAAGTACCATTATTATTTTCTAACATTCCTCCAAATAAATCTACCACACCAACCAAACCTACTAAAACCTCATCCTTGACTCATGAATAAAGTGAAGACTTATAATTTATGATATCTCAATTAGAGAAGAAATTTAATGAAATGGATGGTAATATATTGAAAAGTGTTGATTTTGTAGTTTCTCAAGAAAAACTTAAAATATAAATGGAAAAGAAGATGAATGAAAATAAGGAATAAATAGAAAAATCCATCAAGAAAAAAAAATAAAAAATTACAAAATATTATATGAGAAGATGTCCCTAAAAGGGATGTGGAGATCTAAGGAAATCATGAACATAAAAAGAATCATGGTGTTGAGAATTAATCTCATATGGGGAATATGATATCACAATTGGAGATCACATATTGAATTACAAAACCATAATAATGAATTTTCAATCTAATATCCACATCATTGAAGGTTCAAGTTAACACAAATGAAGTACTACACTCTAAATATATATATGAGGACGTTTGATGGTAATGATTTTGTAACTTAGATATTTTAGATAGAACGATACTTTTATCTACACCAAGTGGCATCCTTACAAAAGGTAAATTTTGCATCATGTTTCAAAACAAGACAACATGTATGGATCAATGGCTTGTGAAAGGAAAATGATTATTTATATCTTGGTCCCTTTTACAAAAGGGATTAGCAACTATGAGGATACAAAGAGAAAAACATTCTTTGTCAATTGCTAATATTCGACAAAAAGGTTCAGTAATAGAGCACATTCAAAAATTCCAAAAGAAGAGTCTTAAAGTAAAGAATACTTCAAAGGATAATTTGTTAGAACTATCTATGGGGACTTTAAAGGAAAGCATCCATCATGAGGTGGACCTCTTTGAACTTGAATCTCTATAGCATGCTTTCAGTTTGGAGGAGGAAAGTTGAAAGTAAAAATATGGCCACTAGAAAATTGGTCACTAGTAACTATAGAGAAAATCATACTCCCTCTTCTAAATCAATAAGCTTGAGTCTTAAAGGGACTATGTTCAAATTGTGACAACAAGTATAGTAAAGGGCATAAATCCAATGAGAAGAAATTAATCTACACAGAAATAAAGAAGATAAAGAAGTGGAAACATCACAAGATATTGAGCTAGTAGAGACTACTCTAATGTCATACATTGGACGACATCAATACTCTGCAAACCCTCAATATTGATTGATTCAAGTAGTACCCATAACTTCATCAATTAAAAATTAGAAAAACTTCTTAATTTCTTTGTATATCCAACACCTAATTTCAAGTATGATTGCAAATGGAGGTACCATAAATTTTTCATGGAAGTGTCATAATATTAAGTTGAATATGGGAGAGTATTGTTGGTTAGTCCATGATTTCAATCCAAAGGGGTGGTTTTGATGTTGTATTAGGGGTCCAATGGTTATAACCATTAGGAACAATGACCCTTAAATTTCAATGTATTTGCATGATATTTTTCTCACAAGTAAATGAAATTGGGCTTAGAGGTATCCATGTGAAGCACAATAAACTAATAAGCTCTAATAACATGAAAAAATTGATAAAAAATGGAAACCAAGGTATAATTGCACAATTTTGTTCATTATATGTCCAAAAATCTCTCTACTCCAATGGATCTCTAAAATGTTAGCAACAATCATTCTAAGGTATTTGGAGAGATTCCTAAGAGTATTCCCCCTTTCCAAGATCAATACCATGTTATTCATTTGCAACCTCAAAGTGTACCACCTAACATTAGGCCTTACAAGTATCCACATGCACATAAGAGTGAGATTGAGCATATGGTTCAAGAAATGTTAGAAGTAAGCATCATTCAACCCATCCAAATTCATTTATGTTCATCATTAGTGATGGCTATAAAAAAGGAGGATTCATGGTGCGTGTTTCCATATTACCAAAAACCCGACAAAATGGAAATCAAAGATAAATTTCCTATTCCTATAATTGATGAATTATTACATGAATTTCATGGAGAAATTTTCTTTACTAAGTTGGATCATCGTTTTAGATATCATCAAATAAAAATGAGGAAATAATACATTCTCGAAGAGAACTTTAGAAGACATTAAGGTCATTATGAGTTTCTGGTTATGTCATTTGAACTTACAAATCCACCTTAAACATTTTAAACCTTGAAGAGTTCTATTTTCAAACCCTTAGAAAATTAGTGTTAGTATCTTTTGTTGACATAATAACCTATAGAAAATATTGGGAAGAGCATGTACAACAGTTGACAAAGTCTTGACACTATTGGAAGAGAAACAACTATATATAAATCCTTCCAAGTGTGCCTTTGTGGTTCAAGAAGTGGAATATTTGAGTCATATTATATCAAAAGAGGGTGTCAAGGTGGATCTTAAGAAAATCAAAGCTATGAAGGAATGGTCAATCCTTGATACCATGAAGAAAATCAAATGATTCTTAGGATTAACAAGAATTACCACAATTTTTTCAAGAATTATGGTCAAATAATAGTACCTTGAACAAAATTATTGAAGAAGGAAGCATTTTCTTGGATTGAAGAAGCAACCAAAGCTTTTGAAGTACTTAAAGAGGCTATGACTACAAACCTTGTCTTGGTGACACCTAACTTCACAAAAAACCTTCATTGTGGAGTGTGATGCTTAAGGACATGGCATTGGTACAATTTTAATGTAATAAGGAAGACCCCTTGCCTTTGAAAGTAGAAAACTTAAAGGAATGAATTTACTTAGACCCATCTATGAAAAATGAATGTTGACCATACTAAATGCAGTTAAGAAATGACATCCAAACCTAATAGGGAGTGTCACTTCAAAGTGAAAATAAATCGTGATTGTTTGAAGTACTTCTTGGAGAAAATAATACCTCTAGAAGAACAACAAAAATAGGTTACAAATATTTTGGGTTATGACATTCAAATTATCTAAAAAATGGAAACAAAATATTGTGGCAAATGCACTCTCAAGGGAAGAGGAAGATAGAAATATGTTAGTATACTCTATTTCCATTAAAAAATTTAACTCGATGGAAGAAGAAAGTATATAATGGGGGAAAGATGAGAAGATATGCAAGATCATTCAATACCTACGTGAGGTCCTCACTGCAGTAAAAACAATTAAGTGGACAAATGGTTTGATTTGGTATTGAGGTCACTCATACTTATGTAAGAATTATCAACTAAAACAAAAGGTCCTTTTGAAATCACACACTTATCCTCTAGGAGGATATTCGGGATTCTTGAAGATAAACCATAGGGTGAGGAAAGATTTCTTTTAGAAAGATATTAAACTATATGTGTAAACATTTGTGGCATAATGTGTGATATGCCAACAAAATAAGGGAGAGACAATCAATACCCCAAGGCTCCTTCAACCATTAGCCATACCAAGTGACTTGTGAGCATTGGGAAGAAGTTTTAATGGAATTTATTATAGTTTTACACAAACCTAAAGGAAAGAGTTTTATTATGGTAATGGTAGATCAAAATACAAAGTATGCCCATTTTTTCTCACTTTCTCATCCTTTTCAATAAAGTACAATGGTAGAAGAATTCATGGAAACAATCCAAATACTACATGGAATACCAAATATTATTGTAAGTGATAAAGATCCAATTTTCATTGGAAATTTTGGACTGAACTATTTTCTATTTTGGTACTTAAATGGGTCACAACTTATTTTATCATCCTCAATGTAATGGGAAAACACATATTTTGAATAAATGTCAAGAAGGATATATATGTTTCTTTGTATTTGATAAATAGAAACAATGGTTCAAATGGTTTCCCTTTGTAGAATGGTGATACTACACATCCTTCCATACCTCATAAAAAATGTCACCATTTATGGAAATTTATGGAATTCCTCCATCATCACACACCCTTGAAGGACATAAAGGCTAAATAGTAGAGGAACATCCCACACTACCAAGTTTTCTCGAAATATTGACGGATAACATAGTTATGGAACAAAATAGGATGAAACAACAAGCAAATCAACATTGTAGTGAAAGGGAATTTGAAGTGAAGGATTGGATATTTGTGAGACTATAGCCATATAAATAGATGTCCCTAAAGTAACAAAAGAAGGAAAATAAATTATCCCTAAGGTATTATGTCCCTTATAAGGAGTTGTAGAGGATTTGAAGTCTGATTTACAAATTTGATTTTCTTCCATCTTCATGTGTACATCTAGTCTTCCATCTTTCTTTCTTAAAGAAAGTAGTCGATGACAATATTCATATCCAAACTATTCTAGTAGATATTTAGGAATAAGGGAAAATAATACTAGAACCAAAACCAATATTGGAAACAAGGACTAAGTAGTTGAGAAATCAATTAATTACTAAGTACCTCATGAAATGGGAGAACCTTCCAATGGAAGAAGTGCCATGGGAAGATGAGTTGTTAATACAAAAACATCCACAGATAGTCAAGTGTTGAAGAAAACACTTATTTGAAGGGGAGAGGCATGTCAAGCCCTATATAAGCCCCATATTAACCCGAAAGCCTATTTTTAAGCCCTAGATATTGAGCGATTACATTTCTATTATTATATAGTTATGTAGGCTAGAACCTCTCATGTTCCCATTTTTTATAATTGTACCATGTTTCCCCTGCATATATACAATGGAGACCTAGTCTTAGTATCAAATATTATCTTGTACATTGTATTCAATGAAAAACGAGGCTTCCCCCTTCTCTCAAACCAGTATTTCCCAATGATGGGTCATGTTCTGGACTTGAAACGTCGACTGTAAATGAAAACGATGCATCAAGTTTCATATTCAATTTATTCAAATGATTGGTTCCTTACAAATTTTAAGGCTCAAGTTTCATAACAAAATAGCAACATTTGTAAGTACTAATAAGTAATGGACATGTTGAATGCAATCACCTATATTTCTAGTAACACTAAATCCTTTTTTATAATGGAGTTAAACATTTTAATTACATGTAAATTGACATATGGTTGTAAGACCTAGTTAGGCATCTGTACCCATAACATTAACCCAAAGAAAAATTAAAATGGGGAAATGTTATGATAAAGTTGACTCCATCTTGAAATAATTTTGATATGGTAATTAATAATTTTATTATTGATGATTTATTCTTTTGTGCATGATATTTGATGTAATATAGCTTTTTTAATTGCTTGATTTAAAATGTCTTTTGTGAAAATACCTACAAACCTTCATGGGACTTCCCTCAACTAAAAGTAGTTATGGGACACATTTTTCTCCAAATCCATAATGGGCTCAAACTCTATGATAATGGGAGCAGACCTAAATTTTTCTCTCGGAGTTTCTCACTCTTGGGGCCCTAGGGCTAGGCTAGATCCATTAGCATTTTTTTTTATAAATAAAATTAGAAAGGAATAGACAAGTGGATGTGGAGCTTGTAAAACTCTCCCTTATCTAGAGGAACTGAAGCATACATTAAGATAGGGTGGAAATGAGGATTGATAATTTCATAATCTCTGAGGCCTTGGTGGAACATTTCAACCTTATGAAGCAATAGGTAGGGAGTAGTGGAGAGTCAAATCACTCTCCAATATTTTTGGAGATTAAGGAGACATAACTGAAGCAAACAAGCCCATTCAAAATTAAATCCCCCTCTCTAAAATAAGCATAATTCCTCTTCTTGTTCAAACAACAATGGAAAGACTTTGATCCTTAGGAGGGATACCCAGTTGCTAGCTAGTTTGAAGCCAACTTAAAATCCATTAAAATGTTATGGAAGGAATGGAAACAAATGGAAACTTACATCTAAATAGGAACTTGTAGAGATTGAGAGCTATATCTAGGACTTTGCGGGACAAGAGGGGGATGGGCTCACAAATGTCAAAACAAGAGTGGTCCTCCTCATATTCAAGGCAAGGAAAAAAAAATCTTCTAAAAGAAAAGGAGGTGGAGTGGTGTTTAAAAAGCAAGGCAACATGGCTAGAATGTGGAAACAATAACACTAGTTTCTTTTAAGAATTTACCAAGGGAAAGAAGCTATGCAACATTATCTAGAGCCCATATGATCTATAGGGCTTGGAGATCTCAAATTTTGAAGACCTAGTGGATCTAAGTAAGAATCACTTTCTGAATACTTTTTGTGAACCAGAAGGAGCCAACATAACTGTTTCCAATGTTTTTATAAGAAGAGGAAAGCATGTCTTTAATGGAAGAAGTTTTAGAGGAAGAGATTAAATAGGTTCTCCACAATTGCCAAAAGGAAAAATCCTTGGCCCAAATAGTTGGGCACTGAAATTCTTCTTGGGACTCTTTGATATTATAGGGAATGATTTGTTGACCATTGTTAAAGAATCTAGAAGGGGGTTGGGAGTGGCAAGGGGGAAGAATTCTTACTTGTTTTCAACTCTACGTTTATAGTTGTCATCCCAAAAGTGGACTCTCTAATTTCCTTTGAATACTTTCAACCCATTTCATTGTGCAATTGCATATCGAAGATAATATCTAAAGTGATAGCTAGCATACTAAATCCCATCCTCTCAAAATAAATCTCAAAGGAACAATTTGGGTTCTTGGATGAAAAATCCATGAAGCTACAGGGGTGGCTTAGAAAGGACTACATGGCATTAAAGTACAAAATATGAAAGGGTCCATATTCAAGAATGATCTTTCCAAAGCATATGATAAGGTCAATTGGCTACATCAAGCTTATGGTAACTCATGTAGGGTTTAGTCCAAGTTTCATATCTTGGGTGATGATATGTCTCCAAATAATTTCTTTCGTAGTTTTAATTAATGGTTCAATGTCTCCCTTCTTTCATGAGCCCTCAGGGTTGTGTCAGGGGCTAGATCTCTCACCAATACTATTCTTGCTACTGGCTAAAGGTCTAACTCATATATTGGATGAGGTTAAGAGACATGGTGAGTTTCAAGGTACCCTCATACAGCATGCCCTCACAATAGCACAATTACTTTTTGTTAATGATATTCTCATGTTCTGCAATGGTTCCCCAAGAGATGTAGATAAATTAATGGAGATACTAACACTCTTTAATAAATCCATGAGAATGGTCATAAACAATAGGAAGACTACAATCTCCCTTCCCAATTTAGACGAAGGGGAGGCTCAACACATAAATGAACTATTTCCTTACATTACAAATTTGTTGGGAGATGGTGTAAAATACTTGGGCTCTCACTTAAGTCAAATTGTTATAGCAATGAGGATTGGTTCTGGCTAATAGCCAAGTTGGAGAAAAGAATAAAGAGTTGGAGCATAAGGTGGCTCTCAATGGTGGGGCCACTAGTTTTGGTAAAATCGGTCCTAGAAGCCATTCTTGTATACTAGATGTCATTAGTATGGATCCCCAAATGTATTCTAGAAAATGTTGGCAGAATTTGTTTCAAGTTTCTTTGGGCAAGGACCTAGGAACAACATGTACTTCCTTTGGTAAGATGGGATAAAATAGTGACACCAAATCTCCTTTGAGATTAGGGCCTCAAAAGCATATTCCTATTCTTAAAAGTGTTGGTTTCCAAATGTGATTAGAGGCTTCATTCCACTAAGACCCTCTGGATTATTGTATTTAAACAAGAGTATACTGCTTCAAGTTCTTTAGAGGATTGGATAAGGAGGTTGGATAAACTTTGGGCAGTATATCAGTGATATGGAAAGGATATTGAAATCCTTCAACCTCATCATCAACAGACTAGCTTGGATAGTCGGAAATGGATCTAGAATGAGAGTTGGAACTAATCCTTGACCTAGATGTAGAGAGAGATGTGTCCTTCCTCAACCACTCATTGAATTCCTTCAAAATAGAGGTGTTTCTAAA
Source organism: Pinus taeda (assembly GCA_000404065.3). Taxonomy (NCBI): domain Eukaryota; kingdom Viridiplantae; phylum Streptophyta; class Pinopsida; order Pinales; family Pinaceae; genus Pinus; species Pinus taeda. Next base: position 11,839 of record APFE031564166.1, read on the forward strand.
CTTTTACATTGATAAGCCAACTATCACAACCATATGGAGATAAGCCTAGAAGTATACAAATAAGTTGGGGTTGGCGGTTGGGTATCATGAAGTTTGGAATGGGTACCTGATTTCTCTAGTAGTTGGTCACATAAGATTGAGAAACAAAGAAGATGAACTAGTATGGAGTTTCTCCCCATTTGGATCGTACACTCCAAAACATGGATACATTCTACTCAATGCATCCAAAGCCATTGAGGTCCCAAAATGGTGGTGGAAACTAGTGTGGAAATCTAAATGCCTGGCAAAGTCTCTACTCTTCATGTGGAGTTTAATGGAAAAAAATCCCCTAACTAGGATGTTATGCAAAAATTATAAGGTCGGGTTGGCTTAGTGTGCTTTGTGTAAAGGGAGTGAAGAAATGGTAGCACATTTTTTTATATGTTTCCCTTTCAACATGCAAATATGATACTTCTATAAATGGGTATTGGGGCAAACCTAAGAATGGGTTAGGAATGAAGTGGAAGGCTCATGGAGAGGATGGTATAGTAATCGTGCCACTGGTGCTTATAAAGCACTTCTGTTAATCACTTTTTGGGGGCTCTAGCTAGCATGGAATAAATCCATTTTCTAGGATAAACCTTCTTTGCATGAGTGAGTGGAAATTGAAGGATTGACAATACTAGCACACTTTCCATAGAAAAAAGGAACAACTATCCCAAGGGCTATAGTGGTAGAAACATGTGACCCCACAAGCTCATGGGCCTTCTTTGACTGGGTGTCACAAGACATAGATCAAAGAAGTGGGCGAGGCTTCATTTTGTTTCTATCAAAATCACATGCCTTTCATGTAAAAATGGGGTTTGGAAGGGGAACAAATCATCACAAAGAATTAATGGCATGTAAAGACTTATTGCTCTTTGCAAAAGAAAAAAATGTGAACTATTCAAGTTTTTAGGGACTCTATGCTTGTGATTAACTAGTTAAACAAAACTCAACAATGCAGGAACTATCTTCTTGTCCCTATTCTAGAAGATATTTTTAGATCAAAGCCACTTTTAATAGTTTCTCATATTCTCACATCTATAAGGAACAAAAATAAGTAGTTGATTAAAGAAGAAATACTTTTGGTTCAAGAAACTTGACACATCATCGAGCAGCAAGATGATAATACAAAAATGAGAATAAATACAAAAAGATTTATGCTATTACTCTATTTTCAAACTTTAAAAAAGTTTATATAATATGAGAAATATATATATAAAAAATACAAGGTGAGAAGAGTAATTTTCACCATATTGAAGCATGTTGTATGCAATGTAGCCAATTAACAAATGTTGAAACTCTATGTTTATATAGAATGGTTACATGGTAACACTATTAAAAAAAATACACCTAAAGTTGTGTATGTCACCAATGCAAATGAAATATAGTTACAGTTTTGTTAGCTTAAAAAATATAAACCATAATTTACCATCTCCTTCGGCTGGTTGTGGATCGATTTCCAAAGTAGAACAGATGTGTCATTAATTGCCTTGACCACCCTTCTGCCATGTAGTACCCTAAGCATCCATGTCTTTTCTTTTCCATCACCTTGGAAAATGGAATGATGCTTCACATAATGCCAATACCGTTCAGCATCATGAACAGGGTGGCAAGGAGAAAACCACCATGAGATTTTTTAAATCGCATTTGGTAACAAAATCATCCCAGTAAAGGACGTCTTTTGACCAGATCCAAGGACTACTTTATGTTTACCTAATCTGTCTGGTTCGCCATTCTGTGACCATCCATCCTTGGCACATTCATAGTATTGATGTGTCTCGACTCTGCAATGATGAATGATTGTTCCTGCATTTGGTAGCAGAGATAGTATGCATTGTAAGGATTGGTTTGTAGACCAGTCTGGTGAGGCTGAGGATTTGTTCAGATTATTATTTTTGTCGGAATTTGGGTTAACAAATTTTGTAGAAATAGTGTTTAAATAATGTTTTTGAAAATGACAATAAATTCAGTATTATCAGAAATTTTTGGGACACCCAAAATCTTGACATTTAATAACTTTAATCTAAATTTACAAAATCCTTGCCAACATTTAACAAAATATTACCTAAATTTTCATAATTTTCAAAGCAAAAAACAATCTAATTAAATTATTACTTTCTTTCTGGAAAACTAAAACACAAGTAAATTTAAAACATAATTTACAATTCAACAAAATTAATGAAAAAAATCAGAAAAAAAAAGTCAAAATCTTTATAAGTTAAACTAAGTTTTTGGATTCTTTGTCAAATGCATTTTAGTTGTTCTACTACAACATTTTTTTAACCTAAATAAAAAAACTCTACTAGCAGACAGTGTCATGTCAGTAGTATATTCTCTGCTATTATGAGTTTAACTATTTATGTTTTTGCTTTTCTTCATTAAATTAAAGCATAAATTTTATAAGATATTATTAAATTTATTTCTATCACTTAATAAAATCAAATTCTATCTTTAATATATTTTTTAAAAATATTAAGAAAGAGGGAAAATGTCTTCTCACAATGAGATTTACTAATTAAATTTTTATGTAACTTCTCACAACTGGATTTACAAATTTTCTGGTAGTCTAAAGCTTCCACAAATTAGCCATGAAAATAATGGAAATTCTGGTAAGATTATGACAAAATCAGGCAAAATATTTTGAAAAACTAGGTTACAGCAGTCAAACATCAAGATATTAGGTGCCCTAGAAATTCTTGATCTGATTTTTTTTTTTTGAAAGATTCAAGCAAAAAATATGTCATCTAAATAAATAGTAACATCAGTACTCATGTTATTGTCCATTATTTCCACTTTCACTGTGTATGGTTTGTTCTATACAACAATTTTCAAGACCTTTATACCAATGTTGTTAGGATGCAAATACCAAATGAAGCTGAAGATGAAGACATTATTTCCACTTTCACTGTGTATAGTTTATTCTATACAACAATTTTCAAGACCTTTATACCAATGTTGTTAGGATGCAAATACCAAATGAAGCTGAAGATGAAGACATTATTTCCACTTTCACTCTATATGGTTTGTTCTATATAACAATTTTCAAGACCTTTATATCAATGTTGTTAGGATGCAAATACCAAATGACGCTGAAAATGAAGACATTATTTCCACTTTCACTGTGTATGATTTGTTCTATACAACAATTTTCAAGACCATTATACCAATATTGTTAAGGATACAAATACCAAATAAAGCTGAAGATAAAAACATTATTTCCACTTTCACTATATGGTTTGTTTTATACGACCATTTTCAAGACCTTTATACCAATGTTGTTGGGATGCAAATACCTAATATAATGCTGTCTAACCGATCAAATGTAATGCTGTCTAAATTGATAAACGATCAAATATTCTTTTTGAGAAAAGGCAGGGAAGTAATCTTAGTTCGTTTCTAAAATTTCTTTATTTTAAGTGTTATCGAATACAAATTACAAAAAGTTAGGCATACGTTTGGCTAGAAAAGCAGTGTAACAAGTTTAATAAATCTGAGCGAATATGGATCTGTGTTCAGTAAAAAAAGTCTCCTCTTCCAGTACTTCTGTGTTCAGTAAAATCACTGTCTACT
>APFE031564178.1:0-31722 GCA_000404065.3 Pinus taeda
CAATGTTGTCGCAGAGTTCAAGATCGTTAAAAAATAAACTCTCCACGAACATTTTTAACGCATAGTTCAAGCTCGTTAAAAAATAAACATAATTCATGAGCAAGTGTTTCCCCCAGCGTTTAAGCTCATTAAAATATGAACCGGTAAATAACCATTGTGAATGCCTTATCGCCAGCGTTTGAGCCTTGGTCGTGTTCTCACCATCACCTCCACTCTATTTTTAGCTGATCATTCACCCCCATATGATTGTTTACTCCTTCGAGGAACATCTGCGAAGAGTGATTTTGCTAGCCATCCTTGTAAAACTGTCGTGATTGGAAAATTCCAAATCCTACCTAGAATCAGCTATTACCCGAAACCATCACTCGTTCCTCAAAAACGAGTCTTATTTAAGCTCTTTTCACTTGACTCGTAAAATATGAAAAGATTGTCGAGTGATTGGCCTCTCCATCTCGTTAAAAGGCATCGAAAGTGCTATCCCTCCTCTAGATTTTAATCTTTTTTGACCTAAGGGATTATTACACAAAAAGATTGAGCACTTGTCTTGTTCGGCTCATTAAAACTATCGAAAATTCATCCCTTTTGTATTATTTTACGCTTTTTTGAACTTAAGGGATTATACAACGAAAAAGAATCTTCGGAGTCTTCTTTCCGTTTCTTTCAGACTTTCTAAAATTGAAAGAGACCGAGTTATCTTTGTCGTTAAACTCGTTAAAACCTAATAGCGACAAACTCGTCCAAATGGATGAGAACGAGTTTCACTGTTGCTAGGCTCGCTAAAATATAGCGACAGGTTCGCCCGAAGGGCAGATTATAGAACAAGGATATGTTATCCTCCTCAAGATTGACAAAAATAAAGAGGTACTGGTCAGCAATGACTGGGGAAAATTGGGAAGAAAACTTGAAGAAACTTTATTGGTAGCAAGTCGCTCTTGAACATGACACTTTCCTTCTGCGTCTATGCCGGGTTGGGTTGTTCCGTTCACTGGTCATCACCATTGGTCCATCACACCATCCATCGTTGGGGTTAACGCTACCAATCCATCGTCAGTGTTGCCAACATGTTCAAGAGAAGTCATTCAGACAATTCACCTGTGTCTCACCCACTGCAATACATTCATGCTTCATTCCTTCATGACTGCCACCCTGAACCCTATATCGTCAATTTGTTTTCACCTCCAAAATCATTTGCTTCATTCCATGTTGTTGATGTGGGATTCATTAAGGCCCTCCTACGACGGGTCGCTTCTTGTCGACATCAACTCATTATCCAAGAAGTTGACTTAGGAAAAACCCTTTCAGTGCTTTGAAGCTTGCATGCCTCAATGGCAAGTTTCTCACTTTCGGCGACAGGTTTACATCAACGGCCTTCGACCGAGAGATTTTACGTGGTGTTCGACGCCAAGTCCTTTTTCACACCACGTGAATTGTACTGTAGTACCTTGAGGGTCATTGTCATTATTGGTGATTCCTCTCGCACCTGTTAACAGCTTACATCATTGGCTGGTAATCAGGCGATGTCTTTCCATGTTCGACTCCAGAACATTTTTCACATTGATCGACTTGTACTCCGAGTGAAGATTGAACGTGTTTTGAAGACCCTGGATCTAGTTTCATCCATCCGGGCTGCGATATATTCAGGAATATAAAGACATAAAGTGTACATCATTCTCCGAATAGATGATCATCCAAATCAAAGGATGATGTGTCCATATCATCAATCTGTCACACAGACGATTGTCTGTCCTATGTACATGGAAATGAATCTATAAAGCTGAGCATGGGAATGCCCGCCTCAGCTAGAGCATGAAAAAATGTTGTCAAAATAATGTATTGTATTGTATCTTATTACAGGTCACCTCCCAGCTCGAAAAACTTCGGATCCTCATAGTAAAGCATTTCAACCGACATCAGAAAGATTAACGACCTCATGCTTTAGGGGGCAACTATTATAGACATTTTTTAGCACTTCAACCCCAATCATAAATTTCCATAAACTGAGGGCTCCTAAGTGCCTAAAGTTTTGCTTCACTGCCTAAAGGAACAAGGTCAACTGATTACATCATCTCCCAGAAGTTCTCCACTGAAAACTACTCATAAATGGTCAAAACTAGACCATACTAAAAGCTCAATGCAGAGGGTGCGATGCATATCACCTTCCCAGTGTACAAGGTGCGATGCATACTGATTTGATCCTCTGTAGGGTGCGATGGTCGGGAATGGACAAATGGCAGGGACAAAAATGCGAGGTGGAAGATCATGGAATCTTCCAAAAGCTTCCCCTCTGACACTTGCCTCTCCATTTTCGACCAGGGATGAGTAAGAGATCATCATTCTCCAAGTGGAAGTAGGAACTATCAGAGAGAGGACACTAATCAAGATCCCAGAAGATGACTCACCTCTCTGTAATCATCTATATATGGATCCCTCATCATAGAGATCCATGAGGGAATTTTATATCTTATAGAGAAGTGTTGTTGGTTTTCTGGTGTACATTCATAGTGTTGGGTGATCTAAGCTTTGCTTGAGGTGAAGAAGGGCTTCCTAGCTGGAGGATGATGCTGGGTCAGAGCACATGATTGTAATCCTCTTGCTACTTTTCATCTTAATAAAGCTATTCTTGTTTCCTTCCATATGCTTGTATACTTGTTTACATATGCATTTATATGGTTAATACACATTTGATCCTGTATTATTTATGAATTTAGATCCTTGTTTCTTTGATAGTAGTATGTTGTTGTGATTCCACAGGTTCTTCTGAAGCTGGGCAGATAAAGAAGAAGTGGCAAAGCTCTATCAAGAAGGAGAGGAAATCAAACGCAAGATTCAGGTTGGCCTTCTTGGTTCTCCTCTTGTCTATTTTCATAATAGAAAACAATAGTAGACTTTGATTGTTTGTTTCTAAGATAGCCACCCATCTTAGTGGGAATAGCAGGGTCCGAGTGGACACTATTCCCAGATAACAATATGTCTAAGCCTGTGTACTTGATCATATCCTCTCTACCTTATAAAATCATAGGTTCTGCAATCTTTTTCTTTGTGACCAAATTTTGTGCATGAAAAACAATAACCAAAGAACTTATTTTGATACCTGGTGGCATGTCTTGATGAGACATATATTCTAAAATTGTTCCTTGGAAGAGTTTCAACCCCTTGAATATTGTTTCTTGTGGATCATTTGTGAATATTTTCTATCATGGAGGGTTCCATACTCTGATTCTGGTTCCTTATCTTTTGTGACCTAGATGTATCATGTTGATTTCTGGCATCATTTTAAGGATCATTAGAGATGTTTAAATGAACATGCTTGGACTCATTCATCACTTTCTTATAATCTTCAAATGAGTTGTTATTGGATCAAATGAATGTCTCATCAAGCTTCTTGGGATTATATTCATTTGATGTTCTTGAAAGAGATTTATCTTTAGATTTCTCACACCCTTCCTAATAACCAAGATTTGTTTTAATGAGAGATCTTTGAATTTTGAGAATATGATCCAGACCCTCATTCCCTTTAAGAAGATTTACATTGTGTTTGAGATATTCTAATTCTTCTTTCAAAAGCACAACTTCCTCTTTTAATCTTTCACAAATTTCTTCCTTCTTATTTAGTTGTTCTTACAAAAACTCATTTATCCTTTTGTCTTTCTCTAACTCAACCTTGAGAGAAATAATGGAATCTTCATTTAGATCTTTCTCTTGGCATTGCTACTCTAATTGACCCACACTCTTTCTAAGGGTTTTTATTTATTTTAATTCACTTCTAATTTATCCTTCACAATCTATCTCTTCTTCACATTCTTCTGTTTGAGTGAAGAACAATATTTCACCTCTTTCATCATCAGTCACCCTTTCATTGCTTTTGTAATTTATTTCTTCTTTTGAGAAGAATTTCTTCTTTTTGGAATCATGTTTCTTCTTTTGATTCTTGGGTTTGAATATTACTTCATCGTCACTATCATTCATTTTTTCATAAGGACATTTAGGAGCACAATTCCCTATTCTTCCGCATTCAAACATTTGAAAGGAAGCTTACCATTGAAATTTCTTGTTCCCCTCTTCAGCTTGCTGACAAACTTAGTTTCTTATTCAGCTAATTTATGACTGGAGTTTGCTTGATTTTCATTCTTTCTCACTTCTTTGGCTAATTGGAATGCTTCTTCCTTCATTCTCGATTTTTCCTTCTCTATACTTAGCTCATATGTTGAGAGTGTTCCACAAAGTACATCCATGTTCATTTTATCCATATCTAATAGTTCTTCGAGGGTTGATACTTTGGGATTGAATCTTAATAGAAGAGATCTCAATATTTTTCGAACAAAAACATCATCCTTGATTTATTCACCAAGCCCTACAATAGAGTTGACAATATTGTCTACTTGAAGAAAATATGAAGAAATATCCTTGCCTTCTTTAGATTTTGGGTAGCTCGGAAGGTATTTTCAAGAGAGGACAACCCAAAATAACTCGTTTGTTGGGTGATTTACCCAAAGTGGGGTTTTGGATCCAAGTAAGGGGTCTGTGACCAAGAAAGAAATATTAATTTATTCTAAGGGCCAATGAAGTGAAAACCCTAAATCTAGAAGTTTTCCTAAGTGACCTAAGGGGAAGTATTTAATGAGCCTAGGGTGAGGTTGATGTGTAACAGTGTGCAAGATAGATGTAAACTCTCTTATGTAAGAGTGCCCTAGGAGGACCAAGTTCTGCTATTGGAATTCCTAATTATAGGAATTCACATGTTATTGCAGGAATTCACAACTACAAAACTTCGTGTGTGATTGCAGGAATTCACAATTATAGGAATTTCCTGTGTGATTGCAGGAATTCATAGTTATAGGAATTCAGAATGTGATTGTAGGAATTCACAATTATAGGAATTCACGGTGTGATTGCACGAATTTGTGGTTGTAGAGCCAAGGATATCTTACTGCATAAGTCTACAAAGGAGAAGATCTGAGGAGGGCTATGGAGATCTAGCCACAAAGGATCATATATGTAAAGAAGAGGGTCATATCTATTGCATTGAAGTATGCAAGGTTTTTGGAGGAGCATAACTCTTGTGAGAAGCTAGGTGTACAGAGGTATTGGAGCAACACTACCCTTGACATGTAGAGGAGACAAAGTACTTGCCAGATGTCAAGGACAACAAGAGCAGAAAGGGTTAATCTAGGTGTACATAGGTAGGGAGAAACAATACTCTCTGCATGTAGAGGAGGAAAAGTACTTGCTAGATGTAAAGGAAAAAAAGAGAAGAAAGGATTAATATAGAGGATCTACTTCAACACGTAATCTAAGTTTTTGTTCTTGTCTAGTTTTTTTTTGGCATATTGCAAATCTAATGTTGCAGACTACACACCCTATGTTTTATACAATGTATATTGTTTATATCATAGTTTGAGGGCCATGATCCCTATTACGGGAGCCTCGTGATTCTTTTATTAATGAAGTAATAAAATAATCGATTGTTGATTTCACTACTAAATATTTCCACTGGGCAAAGTGCTTGGGTTGTGGTATTTTAATGTGTTTTTGATCATGTTTTTTAGACATAAACCTAATTTTGAAGTTCCAAGGAAAAATAAACCTGGTATCATAGATAATTTGAAGAGAATATGGATCAGAGTGTGTGCATGAAGCAATGTGTTCTAGTGAATGTTGTGTGGACTCAAAAGGATTCTAGCTTCATAGGGAGACTGTGAAGTATTGACAACTGCCCTATGGAAGTTCGAATCTTCGGGATCAATAAATTCATAGTAGTTTTCAGCCCATGCAAGAATAGTCATAGACCATGCGAGAACATTCATGGTGGTGTAAGGAAAGTAGTAGATCCTTCGAGGATAGGCAAGGATCACACTAGAAAAGTCATGTTGCATGCGAGAATATTCATGCACTGTGCAAGTTAAAGTTGGGCCTAGTATAAAGAAGTCATGGAACATATAAGGACATATATGGTTATGCAAGGAAAGTCATGACTCATGCAAGGAAAATCATGAGCATGAAAGGAAAGTCATGGAGCTGGAAGCATGAAGGAAATACCTTCCTCACTAAGATGAAGGTATTTTTGAGAGAGGACAACCCACAATAAGTTGTGTGTTGGGCAGTTTACCCAAAATGGGGTTTTGGACCCAGGTAAGGGGTTTGGTATCAAGAAAGAAAATATTAATTTTTCTAAGGGTAAAAGAAGCAAAAACCCTAGATCTAGAATTTTTCCTAAGTGACTTAAGGGAAAGTATTTATGAGCCTAAGGTGAGGTTCATGTTCAAGCGTGTGCAAAAGAGATACAACCTCTCTTGCACAAGAGTGCCCTAAGAGGGACGAGATACGTTATAGGATTTCACAATTACAAGAATTCATGTGTTATTGTAGGAATTCATGATTACATGAATTTATGTGTGACTTCTAAGAATTTCCAGTGCGACTATAAGAATTAATGATTACAAGAATTCACAGTGTGATTGTAGGAATTTGCGACTATAGGAATTCATAGTGTGATTGTAGGATATATTTCCACATAATTACGTAGAGGAGAAAATCTGAGGAGGGCAGAGGAGATTTGGCCACATAAGATCAAATATGTGAAGAAGAGGGTCATATTTTGTTGATTTGAAGTATGCAAGGATTTTGGATGAGTATAACTCTTGTGAGTAGCTGGATGTGTAGAGTTACTGGGGCAAGAATACTCTATGTGCGTAGAGGAAGAAACGGAACTACCGAATGTAAAGTACAATAAGAGAAAAAAAGGATGATGTAGAGGATATACTCATAAAATAAGCTAAGTGTTTGTTATTGTCTAGTTCTTTGTGGTAAAATTGCAAATTTGATGTTGCAGACTGCAAGCCCTATATTTTATACTATTTGCATAAGAGGTCGAGGGTCATGATCCCTAGTACGAGAGCCCCAAGATTATTTTAGTAATGAAGTAATAAAGTAATTAAGCATTGGACTCATATATCTATGCACTATGTTGATTTCAATACTAAATATTTCCACTTGTTATCCAAAATTTATAATTGCAGACAAAGGTGAATTCCCTATACCTAGTGGCCTAGTCTAGAACAACAGAAGGAAAAGAACATAATTTTTTCCTTATAGAAATTAAAGTATGGGAATGAAGCCTACCTAAAATCTGTAGCAAGCTTCCCTTCCTTCCTCACTTGCAAGCTCCAATTGTAGCTTCAAGTGCTATAATTAGAATCTGCACACATGACTAAAATAAGAAAAGGATCCACAACATCCACGTAGCATAATCTAACATCTCTATTCAATAAATCAACAAGGAATTGAAATACATGAGTGTAAACATAACACAACACATATAGAAAAACAAGATACTCTTTGTATTAATAGAAATAGGAGAGAGTTTACAACCATAAATAATAGTTGACTTTGTAGATGCCTCCCCATGTTGACTTATCCTTCCTTATCACAAAGCGCATCTCAAGATCAACCCTAATGTATGAATATGTTGACTCATTTAAGTTCAAGGCAACAACATAAGGGAAATATCAATCTCCAAAATCCAACCTTCTTGTTATGGATGGCAGTAAATTTATAGGAGAAGTGTGGTAATTTAGGATTTTCCATTATGGGATTGAGATCCACATATAATGGGAGGATGAGATCAAGGGATAAGAGGTAAAGTCTCCAAGATAGGATCAGATAGGATTCAAGCTTTTTATCCATGATAAATGGTTAAAACAACCTTGGAATCTTCTAGAAGAGGAAGCTTTAGAATTATTTTTAGTTTTCTTGAATTTCTAGAATTAGTGCACCTACAGAAGGGGGAAATAGGTGTTTACCAATGCAGGTGGGAAAGAATGCAACCAACATTGAACGTAGGTAGCCAAGGAAGCAAGGTGCATTTGGGATAAAAACAACATTTTGAGCAATTTTTTTGAGAAATTCTAAGTTTTTGGATAGATCATTCTTAGGTATTTGTGAAACGATGATGACAACATGTTCATGGATATTGATTGATCCAGTTTGCATGCCTATTGACTAGATGTGACAAAATGGCCTATAATAGATTGCCCCCTAAAGTACAAAGTTAGAAGTGGCAGCTGATGACTGAAGTGCTTTTCCTTGTGACAATTCTGGATCAAGAACAACTAATCGAGATCATCATCTGTTAAAATACATTTTCATCATGATATCATTGTTGAGGGAGGCATACCCATGCTCAACACATAATCTAACATTACATGTACGATAATCAAGAAGTCTCGTCCATTGATGACAGAGTGTGGACCCATGCTCAGATGAATGTTTGTATGATCATAGCTATCATATTTTATAATATTGTATTAATCTTGAAATCGCAACCTGTATGAATGAAACTAGATACGAGGTATTCTATCTCATTCACTTGATCACTCAATAGTACGAGTCTAACCATGTTAATAAATGAGCTGAATTCGAAGATGGTAGACACCATCTGATTACCGGCTAATAATGTAAGTCATTAAAAGATGTGAGAGAAACCATTGATGATGTTAATGGTTCTGAATGTACTGCAATATAATCTATATGGTGTGAATATATGAGTTGAAGTCGACTACCATATAGAATCTTCCAGTTGAAGGCCAATGATGAAAACCTATTTCCAAAAGCGAGGAAACTTGCCATTGATGTATGCAATCCCAAGGTACCAAAGGGATTTTCTAAGTCAACATCCTGGATAATGAGCTAATGTCGACAAGAAGTGACTCACTGTAGGAGGGCCTTGATGTATCCCCCGTAAATGACATGAAACAGGTATCAAGATTTGAGATAGAATAATGTTGATGTGGATCTGGTTCAGGAACGACAAACATGAATGGAGGCTTAGGAGTATTTTAGAAAATATCAACTGAAGGACTTATCTTGATAATACCTATGACACTTTATGGAGTTGGCATAATTGACTCAAAACCGAATGTTGAGGATTTTAATATGATATGATGAACCAAAGAGGCAAGAAGATTTCCCAACCCAACAATCACGAAGATGAATTGAAAGAGTGTCATGTTCAAGAGCTAATCACTCTCATTAATAGCTTAAGTACCTTTTTTTCCCAATTTCCCGAACCATTTTTTGTTTTTACCTCTTTATTTTTGACACACTTGAGGAGGATAACATATCCTTGATTTAGAAATTCATCCTTCAAATGAATCCATCTAAGTATTTTTAATGAACCTTGAGGAGGAGTGGTTCGGTCTCATCATGTTCAATGATTCCATCATTTTTTTATATTTTTATGAGTCCAATGAAGGTGTAACTTGATTTCTTTTTTATGTTTAGAGAGGTTGAAAAAGACGCGAAAAAGAAAACTCCAAAGTTTCCTTTTCGTAAATTTTCTCTTGAGTCTGAAAGGGTGGGAAATAATACTCAAGAGAACCTCTTAGCCATGATCGACCAAGGTATAACTTTTTCTTAAATAGTCTATCTCAGTTTGGAAAAGGGTTAAACTTATACTGAGTAGACATATTTTCATTTACTTTAACAAGTTCGAAAAGATAAGTTCTCAACGATCTTTTCATGTTTTGAGAGTCTGAAAATAGATGAAAGAGAACCCCGCCTAGAGGAATGAGTGGTATAAAGGGTAGAAACTAGTTCCGTTCATGATGGAACTACTCAAAACACGTAAAGGTCAAGGCTAGATAATAAGACCACTCATCACATTAGTTTCTCAAGAAAGGGTAAGACAATGAAGTGAAAGTGTGTGATCAGTAAAGCATATGGTGACGATGGAAAGAGAAAACCAAGGCTCATCTGGCATAAATATATTGATAAAATAACAATCACAAAGGATAGGATGAATATGGTTTCATTTTTACACAAGCTTGAAACATGTGGAAACTACACTGTAAATACGTTTGCATGCCCCCAACATAATGACTCAATTCTAGGCAGCTACCCCACTTGATTCATTTCAATCACCTAATTAGACTACTGATTACTAATAGATGGATGGAATGAAGGTTCATTTACGAGATCAAGTGAAAGAATTGACTAGGAATTTACGAGATCTAATCAAAGACTCGAATTGGAAGGGAATCTATTTCATTTTTTAATGAGATTGACATAGTAAAAGAAACTATGCTCAAAGGACTTTGCTTCATTTTTTAACAAGCTTGACACAAGAAAAGGAACTTTTCCCTTGAACCTTGTTTCATTTTTTAAGGAGCTTGACACTGGAAAAGGAACTATGCTCCAACATTTTGATCAAGACCTCTAGGAGGCCATGGATTCCAAGAGGTTCTCATCAGATGGAAGAACAATGGTGTAGGAAGGATACATATCAAGGGATCCAATGGAAAGACTAGGTTCCAGTGTTCCCAATACTTGATACAATGCATCACCTACTAGATCATTAGTAGACACAGGCATGGAACAAGTTGCCGCATAATTATTCTGTGGAGGGGGAGATAGCACTTGCATATAGGGAAAAAATTTATAAGACTTTTATTGGGATTCAAATTAGTACCAACAAATGAAAGGTGGTTAATGGTCATGATTATTCCTTCATGCCAAAAACATATCACACAAAAGGGTGAAGAGACAAGAGCTCCCATGGCATAAGAAAAGTTACACCTAAGGAGTAAATTAAAATCCAAAGGGCCTTGGACTACCATCACATCAATATAGACAACCCTTCCTCCCAAAGTAATATGCAACTGAGGAAGGATCCCTAATGGTTGTTTGGTTCCTCTCTTAAAGGCCAACAAATTATGGGTAACAGGCACAAGATTGGAGAACCGAAATCTTGCCAAGCAGTTGACGATATAATACTAACATATGCACCTTTGTCTATGACTATTCTAGGTACAGGCATATTATAAGCATGTACTATGAAATGGAAGGATATGTAAGGAGGAAGAAAATATCCTACTAGTTGAATCCAATTAAAGGAAGTGACCACGCTACTTGGAGGGGATGCCATGGGAATAAGAGAACTACTCCCTTGTGCTATGGGAATGAGATGATTTCTCCCCTGTGCCATGGGAATGGGGGGATCATCCCGCAATTCATTGGAACATGAAGAAACAAGAAGAACTTGAGTGACATGAACTCCACTCTCTAAAAGAAAGGTACGATCAACTGAAGGTGGAATCAAGTTAGCCATTTTCTCAACCAATAGTGGTTGGGAATAAACTCATGGGATTCACCTTCAGAGAGAGTGGGATTTACTTGATTAAGATTCTAATCAATCACTTCATCAAGTAGTGGAGGATTCAGAGAAAGATTCTGGTAGCTAGTCAAATGTTGCAGTTGATAAACAGTAAGATTTCCAAACAATTTGGATGCTTCATTTATATAAGGAAAAAGTTGAATTGGATGATTCCCTTCACATAACTTATTAGATTATTCCCTTCCCTAGTTGATGGTTTTTCACCAGCATAATCTCAAGAAGCTGACAACAAATGTTGATGTGAGTCTGTGGGACACGCTTCTAGTACCTTGGGAATACCAGGACAATATCTAAGAAGGTGGTCACCCTTACATAACTTGCAAGGGAATTTAACTTTGCAAGGATGATTGGAAGGTTTCTCCATACTAGTTGCATTGGTAAAAATGGTTGCTTGTTTCCCCCCTGCTTATTTTTCTTCTTCTCCTTCTTCGCTTCGTGGTTACTAGAATCAAGACTTTCACTGGGTGGGGAGGAAGAAAGGGATGAAGAAACAACAGTTGAAGAAGGCAAAGAGTCAACTTTAGGATGAACTTGAGGTTGATGTTGTTCACGTGGAGGACTACTTGGTTGAGAAGCAGTTTGAATGTTTGGAACCAAGGAGGTCGAAAATAACCAAACCAGTAAACCAATGGTAAATCCGAGAAGGGAAAATGTTGCCATATAAGGAGAACCAATATTTACAAAAGAAGGAGAAGGACTAGGATTCCCATAAAAGGGGTTTCCTTAACTAGTGGATTCAAGAACTGTTTCCATTAGTCTCAACCTAAAATATACTAAGGAGTTGTTCCACGACAAGGATGTTGTTCCGCAGTCAATTAATATATTTTAGAAATAAAAGACACAATAAAGAAGGGGGTAAACAAGGCAAAAGTGTTTACTAAACAATTGTTAATAGCAATATACAACCTTCAAAAACCAAGGATTTATGTACGGGTAGGAAATCTCCCCAAATGATGTGTTCGGTGCATCATAGTGTATAAGGCGGCTAACTCAATTACCTATGGTGGGATAACAACCTAGTGGGGACTTCCAAAATATACCTTGAGGTACGTGGAAGTGTAGTCTGTAGTAGTCTTGTCTAATGTGTAACCATATGATGAGAGTGTTCCCATATAATTTTCATGAGTGTAGCACCATCTGATATACTCGAAGGTACATGGAGAATGATCTCATACACTTACTTACATGGAATGGGAGATCACCCCTGGATTGTAACATAGAAAAAGAATGATAGCTCCTACATATAAAGACATCAGAACATATCTCTAACCTAGAACTCTATATGTTTACGTTAATGTTCCAAATGCTCCTTAGATTAATTGAGTGAATTTTAGAGTTTAACTTGAAATTTTTTTCGATTTCAAGTCTTAAGAATCGATGTCACTTGAACAGACCTATGATGCAACTAATATGACAAAAATAAATCCTTTTAACAATGAAAGGCATAACCAATACCACAAACAAGTGATGCAGCAATCGATCTCCTCAACTTCACTATTCCAATCAAAATTGAAGCCCTATAAGCAATGAAAATAATTGTTTTCTTTTATTTTCTTTTAATATTTCAAATACAAAGAAACATATGAATGCAACTTGATCACTGATGAAAAGAAACTACACAAACTTTAACTATAATGTAAAATTTACTTTTCAAATTCAACATACAATTTATACATACAAACCCGAATTGAAAAGAAGAAAGAAAGAGTGAAACAAAATCTCATCAAAGAGGCAATGACACTTAGAGGTGATTAACACTCATACACAATTTTTAAAAAATGAAAGCAAAAACATGCAATTTCACATAAGGGATTAGCTTTTCAAAGACAATGACAAGCTAAAAGACTCAAGAAAACATCCTGAACTAAAGAAGATCAAAGATCAAGGAAATAAATGCAATTTTTTTTCATTCTAGAGGATCATCATAGGTGCAATAGGGACACCAGTGCATTGCAAAGTAGGTGCAAGACAAAAGCAAGTGAACTACAATGTAGGTGTATGGAAACAACACAGGTGCAACAAAGGAGAACATGTGTTGCATTGTAGGTATAGGGAATCAGTGCAAGAGAAACACAGGAGAAAGTTCTTTGTAGCACATGTACAAAGAAGGAGAAAGTACGCTGAAGCGATCTATCTCCAGACCACGGGGTGCGCTGAGTCATATTCGGCCAAAACACGACACAAAAAATGAAAGCAAGATCAAAGAAGGGTTTTCCTAAGGTCAATCAATGTTTGAATGAGTCAATCAAGGTCGCTTTAAGAGGTGAAAAAAGGTGCTAAGGTCAAGGAAACCACTAAGGGAAGAAATCATACCCAGTGGAGTCGCCAATATGTTATGCGAAATTTAGATTGTGGATAAAGGTGAGTTCCCTATACCTAGTGGCCTCGTCTAGAATTACAGAAGGCAAAGAACATAAAGTTTTCCTTAGAGAAACTAACGTATGTGAATGAAGCCTACCTCAAATTTGTATTAATATTCCCTTTCCTCTTCACTTTGAAGCTCTAATTGTAGCTTCAAGTGATATAATTAGAACCTGCACACGCAATTAAAACAAGCTAAGGATCCACAACATCCACATAGCATAATCTAACATCTATATTCAATGAATAAATAAGTCATTGAAATACATGGGTGTAAACATAACACAACAAATATAGGAAAACAAGATACTCTTTGTATTAATAGAAATAGAAGAGAGTTTACAACCATAAATAGTAGCTCACTTTGTAGATGTCTCCCCAAGTTGGCTTGTCCGTCCTTTTCACAAAGCACACCTCAATAAAAACCCTAATGCATGAAGATGATGTCTCCTTTAGGTTCATGGTAGTAGCATAAGGGAATTATCAATATCCAAAAGCCAACCATGATGTGATGGATGGCAAAAAATTTATAAGAGAAGTGTGGTAGTTTAGGATTTACCATTACAGGCTTAAGATCCACATATGATGGGAGGATGATCTCAAGGGGTAAGACACGAAGTCTCTAAGATATGATCATATAGGATTCAAGCTCTTTATCCATGGTAAATGGTTAAAACAACCTTGGAAGCTTCTAGAAGAGGAAGCTTCAAAATTATTTTTAATTTTCCTGAAATTCTAGAATTAGCACACATATAGAAGGGAGCAACAAGCATCGACCAATGCAAGTGGACAAGCATGCAACCAGTGTTGAACGTAGGTGTTCAAGGAAGAAAGGTATATTGGGGCTAAAAATAACGTTTTTGAGTCATTTATTCCAGAAATTCAGACTTTTTGGAGAGGTCATGCTTAGAAATTTGTGAAGGGATGATGACAACATGTTCACGAATATTGATTGATCTGGTTTGTAGGCCTATTGACCAGATGTGATAAAACGATTTATAACACCGCTATACAAAGTGCTTTGGTTGTGTTATTTCATTGTGTTTGTGATCATGTTTTTTAGATATATACCTAAATCTAAATTGCCAAGGAAAAATCAACAATCTTCTTCCATTTTCAAACTTTCCAACTGAGCCCTATAATATTGTAGCTTGGCCTCTTTTACCTTCTTGTCCCCTTAATAACAAGTTTTAAGCATGTTCCATATATCATGGGTTGATTTTCAATGCATTACTTTGAAAATCTCTTTAGTTGAAAAACCACCTAAAATAACATGTATAGCTACTACATTGGATGTATAAAGATCCTTACCAATTCTATATGTAGGAATTATCAAGAACTTTATAATAGGTATCAACAATTGTCTAAGCATCAACACCTAGGGAAATTAGATATGTCTCCATTCTTATCTTCCAAAAAACACAGTTGGATCCATCAAACAAAGGTGGCCTTCCCAATGATCCGATAATGGCAATTTTTCTTGAAATCAACCTTCCAATAGTTAATTGTTCCCGAATGCATCCGCTTTGAAACCACTTGTTAGACAAAAGATCATACTAAGATGGGGGGAGGGGGGTGCAGGTGGTAAACCAGTGTAATGGAAAATTTATCATTTCAAAATTTTCATTAATAATTAACCATGCAACAATGTACCATAACACTTTGCATCATAACAATAAATGAAACCACACATTAAGAAGCCATCATCACATCAACACAATAGGACACAAGATTTTACGTGGAAGCCCTTGCAAGAGAAAATTGCAAATTATTTTTCTTCTTCTTCTTCAATTAATTTACATAGATTTGTAAGAACTAACCTTCCGGAGGCACCCACCTCAAGATGTATAAGCAACTAGTTGTAATAGGCTACAACGTGATTGAAACACCAACCTGGAAAATATGCAAGATCCCACTTGCAATAGACTACAACTTGAATGAGGCACAAACATTGAAAATTTGCATGCTTCAACTTACTTTAGGCTTCAACCTAGTTGAGGCTTCGACCTCGATGGAGACACACACCTCCTCCTTCAAGTGACGTGGACCACTTTTCACAATATTTCAAATTGGACCCATAAGATCAAATCTCTTCCAAATAATTTTTTCTTCTCTTCATATGTAAAAAACCTATTCACGTTCTTATATAACCAATAATCATGACCTCCCAGTACTCAAAAAATATTTATGGTTTTCCTTTATCAAGTTTCAAAAGAATCCATCCAAAACCCCCTCATCAAAAATAAATTTTCACTAAATTTGACCCATAAAACATTAGAAAACTTAAATTTTGACAGAATGGATCCTTCCAGTGCACATTCTACAAAATGCCTAGAATATTACAATCATGCTACAAAATAGAAATTGTCATTTGATTAACTATTTGATAGTTTGGCATGTTTTTGGCATAAATAATAAATAAAAATATTCCTCCTCCCACCGAGTTTCGAACCCTTGACTTCATAGGAGTTACACTGTCATCCAAACAACTATGCTATTGAGTTCCTCATTTTGGAATCAAAATACCATGGCTACTAAAATTCACCACTGATACCCTTACTTCACGTTAGGGGTGCTCGACCAATTAGAGCGCTTCAATGCTTCCACGTCATATCCAAAAATTTCCATGACACAAACAATCATAATGCTTCAATGCTTCCATGTCAGAGCCAAAACATTACCATGACACAACCAATTAGAGTGCTTCAATGCTTCCACATCATAGCCAAAATGTTTCCATTACACAACTAATCAGAGCACTTCAATTCTTCACATTAGAGCCAAACTTCATTGCCATAGTACAACCAATCAAAGCACTTCAACAATTCCTTGTCAGAGGCAAAATGTTACCACAATATAACCAAATTAGAGTGCTTCAATTCTTATATGTCAGAGAAAAAACATTGTCACAATACAACCAATCAGAGTGCTTCACTTGCCACAATACAACCAATAAGGGTGCTTCAATGCTTCCACTTTAGAGCCAAAAGGTTTCCACAATACAAAAAATCAGAGCACTTCAATGCTTCCACATTAGAGCCAAAATGTTTCCACAATACAACTAATTAGAGCGATTCAATACTCCCATTTCTGAGCATAGTACAACGAATCAGAGTACTTCAATGCTTCCACGTAAGAGCCAAAACTTTGTCATAATACAACCAATTAGAGCCCTTCAATGATTCCATGTCAAAGCCAAAATGTTGCCACAATATGACCAATTAGAGTGCTCCAATTTCCACAATACAACCATTTAGAGCGCTTCATTTCTTCCACGTCAGAGCCAAAGGTTGCCACAATACAACTAATTAAAGCACTTCAATGCTTCCATGTCAAAGCCAAAACATTGCCACACTACAACCAATCAGTGGACTTCAATGCTTCCATTTTAGAAAACCAAACTAAACATAATCCATAGGGCTTAGACCATTATTTCCTTCTAAAATACTTTGCCTCATTTTGGCCACAAAGGTCACAGCCTTGCTCTGCTCTCTGTAATCTGAAAAATGCTTGAAGACTTGCATTGGATCTTAGCTATTAGTTGAATACATATACATGTTATATGAAAACCATGGATATGCTGAGCCAACTTATGGGATCGAAATATTACCTCCCATGTAATCTTCGAAAAATAAAAAACCAATAGGGTTTAGCCCTTCCCCTCTTTTCATGAAACCATGCCATAAAACCCAAGAGCTAAGGGTCATCAGTCAACCACATGATAACGTCACTATGACGTGATGTCCAACACATGGCTCATTTTAAGTGGGCCACATGTCATCAAAATCCATGCTTATTGGCTATCTGAAGGATCCATATTAACATGTGACATATGACATGATGCCACTTCATGCACCACATCATCCCCAATAACTACATTAACAAGTATTTCCATGTCAAAATCTCAACCAACCACTAGAGGTCACATGTCACTACTTCCATTTGTTGATATATAATTTGTCATTTCCATGCCATTGATGAGAGAGGGGTCCATATGGAACCTAAAAGACGGGTTAACTAATACCTTTCCATGTACCACATCAAGACTGGGCCAACGTGGAAGGTGTCACTACTTCCATTTGTCGATATATATTATTAGGTCCCTATAATACTAGTGTATTCCCCATTATTATTGTCATCGTAACCCTCATTACTATTTTTGTGACCATGTTGTCCCCATATTGTTATTATTGTGCCCCATAGAAGCCCACTATTGTTATTTTTGTGCCCTTACATTATTATTGTTATGTCGTCTCTGATTATATTGTGACCCCTTAGACTCCTATATATAGAAAGGAGGTTTTTTCATTTGTATCATCCAATAATTATTCATTTTTTGTAATGTAAAGGAGGTTTCCCCCTAAAAGATTCTAATTTTGAAGCCGTTGATCTATCTCTTCTATTTTGTGAGTTGGTTGTATAACATTTGGTATCAGAGCTTTGGATTCTAGGGTTTTGCTGCTTCAAACATGCCATCGTGGAATTTTTGCTATAATTTTTTTTCTACGAAGCTTCAAAAGCTAAAATTAAAACTCATTTGAGCTGAAATATTGATTAACCTTGTCTATGAATTTAAGTTCTTGTCACACAATATTTTCAGAGATATGAGCCGATGAAGTTAGGGTTTTTGTAGGCTCCAGAATTCGATCTCAAACAGGTGACCTTGGAACAATCACCATACATTTCTCTATGAGAATAAGATTCAAATTTCATAAAAAGTGGAAGAAATATAAAGAACGTTAGTTTTTTGGGTATCATTTTCAAGGCCGAAGGTCGAAACAGTGACATGTGGCACTTCGTACAAGTTCGCTCTACTGAACTAGTCTATAATCGGCTCATCGTGGGAATTTTGGCATAACTCTTTCTTGGATAATCCAATCTTGATAAGACTTGTGGGCTTGGAAACATAACTCAGGGGATACCAAAGGACACAATTTCAGACCTTGAAGATCCTAAATTACAAAGATATGTCAGGTTCAATATCGAGCTCCTACAAAGCAAAGCAAAAAAAAAAAAGGTGTGTAGTTTTTTTTAAATTTGCATAAGTTTTGTTTGAGAAAGTAGTTTGAAGTGATTCAAAGGGCATTTTGAAGCATAATTATCATTAATTGATGACCCAAAGAAATAAAATGGAAACAGCTAGTAAGAAACCTGAAATATCTACTATGACACATGAAAAAGAGGAAGAAATGCAACATGATATATCAAAATTATGAGACCAACTGAAACAAGTTTTGCTCTCACAAAAAGTAATTGAAGCTTAGATGAATGCTTTAAAGAATGGAATGGAAGATAAGATGGATGGTATAGAAGAAAAAATAAGCGGAAACATGGAAGATTTGAAAATAGATTTGACAAAGTTGCTACAAGAAATGCTTCATAATGGCAAAAGGGTAGTAAAGGAAACTCATGATGAGAACAAAAGAAATGTTAATCGTGGTTTCATAGACTCTAACATTGGATTGAAGAGCCATAACGTTCCAAAGATTGATATGAGGATGTTTGATGGCAAGGATCCTGTAACATGGATACTACAGATGAAGCAATATTTCCATCTCCATAATGTGCAAAACACAAAAAAGATATGCAATGCAACTTTATATTTGGAATCCAATTAGTTTGTCTGGTATTGATGGCTTTTCTCTTGTAAACAAATTGTCACTTGGTAAATTTTTACAGAGGAAATGATAGCACATTATGAGGATACCAAGAGAAACAACTTCTTTATCTAATTGATAGATCTCAAACAAAAGGGTTCAATGGTGGAGCACATTGAGGACTTCCAAAATTGAATATAAGGGTAAATGATATTTCAGAGGAGCATAGGATTGATGTGTTCATAAGGACTTTAAAGGATAACATCCAACATGAGGTTCACCTTTGGGAACCTGATTTATTGGAGAAGGAATTCAGGTTGGCAAGAAAAATTGAAAGAAAAATTATGGCAACAAGGAAGCCTACCACTCACAAATATAAATATAGAAGTGTTTTTGCCCCTAGCCTTCCACAACCTACAAGGTTGACACCACAAAAATTGGAAGAAAAAAGAGAAAAAGGGATTTGTTACAAGTGTGATAACAAATACACTAAAGGTCATAAATGTGTTTAGAATAAATTATTTTACATAGATTGTGAAGAGGAGGAAGAAAAGTCAAAAGAAGAGGATATACACCAGGAATTAACCCTAGAGAAAGAAGAAATGAGTCCAGCCATATATTGTAATGCATTAGCAGGAATTACCACTCCTTAAACTCTCAAGATAGAAAGACATATCAAGAAGAAAAATGTATTTGTGTTGATTGATTCGGGTAGTACCCATAATTTTATTCATTGTACGATAGCCAAGGAATTGAATTGCTTCCTATATCCAACATCAGAGTGTCAAGTGATGGTTGCAAATGGAGGAATCATAAATTGATCTGGAGAGTTCCATAATATCAAGCTATCCATGGGAGAATATGTATTGAATAGTCCAATTCTTTCCATTCCAATGGGTGGTGTTGATGTTGTATTAGGAGTCCAATGGCTACAATATTTGGGCACGATAGCTTTTAATTTTCAAGAAATTTGCTTGAATTTTTTTTGGGAAGGAAAGAAAGCAGAATTAATGGGTAATACAGGGAAACCAGGAAAGATAGTTAGCTCTAACAGTATGAAAAAGATTCTAAAGAAAGAACAACAGGGTGTAATTGCACAATTATGTTCACTAGAGGTTCCCACATCGAAATCATGTATTTTTCCAGATCTCCAAAAAGTCTTGGACAATAATTCCAAGGTATTTGAGACTCCCAAAGGCCTCCCACCTATTCATGATCATAAGCATGCTATTCATTTGATCCCAGGAAGTGTTCCTCCAAACATCAGGCCTTACAGATATCCTTATGCCCAAAAGAGTGAAATTGAACGTATGGTTGCAGAAATGCTAGAGGCTAGTATAATTAAACCTAGTCAAAGTTCTTCTCTACTCCAGTAGTATTGGTGCAAAAAAGTATGGATCATGGCACGTGTCTGGATTATAGGGAGCTCAAAAATCTCATTATTAAAGATAAATTTCCCATTCCTTTCATTGATGAATTATTGCATGAATTACATGGAGAAATTTACTTCACCAAGTTCGATCTTTGTTCAGGATATAATCAAATCAGAATGAAGATTGAAGACATTCCAAAAATATCATTTAGAACTCATGAGGTCCATTATGAATTTTTGGTAATGCCTTTTGGCCTTACCAATCCACCTTCTACATTACAAGGTTCGATGAATTCCATTTTCAAACCCACCCTTAGAAAATTTGTGTTAGTACTTTTTGATGATATACTAATCTATAGAAAGTCTAGGAAGTATCATGTTCAACATGTTGATAGGGTTCTCAAACTATTGGAGGAGAAACAATTATATGAAAAAACCTCTGAATGTTTCTTTGGAGTATAGGAGGTGGAATATCTGGGTCATATTGTATCTCACGAAGGTGTTAATGTAGACCCTAGAAAAATTAAAGCCATTAAGGAATGGAAAATCCCCACATCCATTAAGCATTTGTGAGGATTTCTCAGTTTGGAAGGGTATTATCGCAAGTTTGTTAAGAATTATGGGAGAATAATAGCATCTCTAACAACATTACTAAAGAAAGGTGCAATTTCTTGGACTCTAGAAGAAAAAAATGCCTTTGAACATCTTAAAGAGGCAATGTGCCAAGCACTGGTCTTAGCTACGCCAGACTTCACAAAAATCTTTATTTTGGAATGTGATGCCTTAGGAAATGGAATTGTTGTTGTTTTAGTGCAAGAAGGAAGACCCTTTCTTTTGAAAGTTGTCCAATCAAAGGAAAGTATTTACACAAAGCTATTAATCAGAAGGAAATGTTGGTAATACTACATGTAGTTAAGAAATGGTGACCTTACCTAATGGGAAGACACTTCAAGGTAAAAATGGATCATGATAGTCTTAAATACTTTTTAGAAAAAATATTATCTTCAGAAGAGCAGCAAAAATGGGTCACAAAGATGTTGGATTATGACTTTGAAATCATATACCAAAAAGGAAATTAAAATGTTGTTGCAGATGCACTCTCAAGAAAGGGTGAGAATGTGGAAGCATTGCTTTGTGCCATTTCTATTATCCAACTAGATTGGATAAGCAAAGCAAGGGGTGAATGGAAGAATGATGAAGAAGTGTGGGCACTTACTCAAAAGTTGGAGCAAGATTCAAATACATCTGATACATTTAGCTGGAAAAATGATTCATTATGGTACAAAGATCACTTATACCTCTGCAAGAATTCCCAACTCAAACAAAAGATTATTCTGGAATTGCACACCTCTCCCTTAGGAGGGAACTTAGGCTTTTTAAAAACTTACCACAAGGTTAAGAAGGAACTTTTTTGGGATGGACTTAAATCTGATATTCAAAAGTTTGTCGCAGAATGTTTGGTTTGCCAACAAAATAAATTTTAGACAATTAAGACCTCGATCTTGTTACAACCTTTATCCATTCCAAGTCAACGTTGGGAGGAGGTTTCAATGGATTTTATCACAAGTTTACTGAAGTTCGAAGGAAAGATTTTCACCATGGTGGTAGTTGATAGACTTAAAAAGTATGCATACTTTTGTGCATTATCTCATCCATTTAAAGCTGGTACATTTTCTATTAAATTTATGGAAACAATTCAAAAGCTACATGGAAACCCAAATATTATTGTAAGCAACAGAGATCCCATTTTCACTAGAAATTTTTGGACAATATTATTTTCTTATCTGGGTACTCTGTTAGCTCATAGCTCATCTTATCATCCTCAATCTGATGGGAAAACTGAGATAGTGAAAAAATGTTGGAAGGATATCTTCATTGCTTTGTATCTAATAAACAAATGCAATGGGTTCAATGGTTGCCTCTGGCTGAATGGTGGTATAACACTTCCTCTCATATTGCAGCAAAAATGACCCCATTTATGGCACTTTATGGATATCATCCACCATCCATCACATCATCTGTAAGAGAAAATTCTAAGGTTCAAGAAGTGGAAGATCACATGGAGTATCAACAACAAGTTCTCCAACTCTTAAAGGATAACCTCACTTTGGTGTAGAATATAATGAAGCAACAAGCAGATCAACATCGCAGTGAAACAAGTTTTGATATAGGTGATTGAGTATTTCTATGACTACAACCATACAAACAAATGTCCCTCAAGCAAGCGAATAAGGATAATAAATTATCACCAAAGTATTATGGTCCATACAAGGGGTTGCAAAAGATTGGTACTATGGCATACAAATTGGAGCTTCCTGCATCTTCCTGAGTGCACCCAATTTTCCATGTTTCATGCTTAAAGAAGGTTATAGGTGACAAGCTCCCAGTTCAAACAATATTTCTAGAACTTGACGAGGATGGAAAAATCATACTGGAACCTGAAGCGGTCATAGAAACAAGAACTCGACAGCTACTAAATCGATCAATTTCAGAGTATCTCTTCAAGTGGAAGAACTTACCCGCTGAAGATTCCACATGGAGGATGATAATTTTATAAAGAAACATCGAGAACTACTCAAGCGTTGAGGGTGACATTTTTTTGAAGGAGAGGGGCATGTTAGGTCCCTATAATACTAGTGTATTCCCCCATTATTATTGTCATTGTAGCCCTTACTGTTATTTTTGTTCCCATGTTGTACCCATGTTGTTATTATTGTGCTCCATATAAGCCCACTATTGTTATCGTTGTGCCCTTACATTATTATTGTTATGTCGGCTCTTATTATATTGTGACCCCTTAGACTCCTATACATAGAAAGGAGGTTTTTTCATTTGTGTCATCCAAGAATTGTTCATTTGTGTAATGTAAAGGAGGTTTCCCCCTTGAAGAGGTTAATTTTGAAGTCATTGATCTATCTCTTCTTCTATTTTATGAGTTGGTTTCATAACATATGCATGTTATATGCAAACCATGGCTATGGTGAGCCAACTTATGGGACTGAAATATTACCTCCCATGTAATCTTCGAAAAATAAGAAAACCAATAGGGCTTATCCCTTCCCCTCTTTTCATGAAACCATGCCATAAAACCCAAGAGCTAAGGGTCATTAGTCAACCACATGCTAACGTCACTATGACATCATGCCCAACACGTGGCTCATTTTAAGTGGGCCACATGTCATCAAAATCCATGCTTATTGTCGGACTTAAGGATCCATACTAACATGCAACATGTCATCATGACATGATGCCACATCATGCACCACATCATCCTCAATAATTACGTCAACAAGTATTGGCATGTCAAAATCTTGGCCAGCCACTAGAGGTCATGTGTCACTACTTTGATTTTTCGATATATAATTTTTCATTTCCATGCCATTGATGAGAAAGGGGTCCATATGGAACCTGAAAGAGGGGTTAACTAATACCTTTCCATGTTCCACAATGAGACTAAGCCAACGTGGAAGGGTGGACCTATTATCAGCCTGCAAGCATGTTGACATGACATCAATCATATACTTGAATTTTAACAACCAGATTCTATAAAATATTCTCAATCTTTAATAGGTTAACCAGTGTGCATGTTTATGTGACATCTGTCGTAGGTTTCACCACAAGACCATGTTGAGAAATCTAGAAGAAACTAGATTAGGTGAGTTCTCTTCTTTTGATAACTTATTGTTGTATTTGTAATTAACTTGATTATATTCTTCTTTCACTTGATTATTGTTAGTATTATCTTCATCAAACAACAACCAAACCATTAAATAACAATGCAACAAAGAACATATGATATAGGTGATTAGCTACGACCAAAACCTCTCCAACTGAGAGGAAAACCCACAAGAATTATTCTCTTCTTATAGAATCTTCAATCGACAAATTCCAAGACCTATGACCCTTGACCAAGACCCTCCATGACAAAGTCAAACCTTTATTCCTTAATGAGCTTTCCTTCTAGAAACTTTTGCAATTTTGACTTCCTAGTAGATTCTTCTGCAACTTTGACCTACCCAGAAATTTCTTCCTAGCACTTGACTTTCCCAACAACTCTTTGACTTCCCAACAATACTTCAACTTGCCCTGCAACACTTAGACTAGCCTAGTAACACTTCAAGTTGCCCAACAATAGTAGAAACCCTAACACAAGCGAGAGAGAGAGAGAGGCCCAAAACTTTGATCTTTCTTTTATTCTCCTTTTTCTATATTTTCTAGCTTTTACTTAAGGAGATTGAAATTTCTTGAGTGAGAGGAATAATGAGGTCAAGTTACTTCTCATTTATAGGCTTTTGACGGGTAGAAATTGCTTCCTTTAGGACAACTTGGTGGCAAGGTCTTGGAGGGTCTTTTGACTCTATTTTGGCTCAATTGATTTTTTCTTTTCAATATGTAACATGCCCAAAAGGGTCTTTCATACATGACAATGACTCGTTTGACTTGTAGACTCAATGACAAGACCTAGAAGCACTCAATTGGTGCTTAACCTAAAATAATTTTCCTTTGAGCATGAAACCCATGCCTTAAGAATAACAATAATAAAATTATTTTTCTCATTACATTAAATCCATAAAATCATGATTACATATGTCATTATGAAGACCGAACCTAGTTACATATTTCAATAGACCATAAATCTATCTAGAATATGCTCGAGCTTTATCAGGTTAACTAAAGTGAATGTTTTTGTGGCATCCGTCATATGTTTCACCACATGAACATAGATCTGCCCAAAAGATGCTTGTTTTTTGATGAAATAGGTGTTTTGCAATAAATTTTGTGTTTTTGGCCTTCATTAGATCTGCCAACTTCAAATGATCATAACCTCTCATTAGGTAGGAGTTTTTCCAACTATGATATACCATTAGAAATTTCTTAGAGAGGGCTATGCAACCAAACCATCCATAAACTTACTAGGACATCATAACTTTGACAAAAAATCAATAAACTTCAAACCTCTTTGACTTTACTTGATGAGGCCATGCAAGAGATTTGGTTACCATATGATTCATTTGAGATGTTTTTGCTTCCTTCAGCTTCCCTTTGACATCAATGACACTTGTTGTTTTCAATGATAATACCATGTGCAAGAAAAGGAGGACTATTCCATTCATAATATGCCAGAGTATTTGCTTGGCGAGAAACTAGGCTATCTTCAAGGATCATCATCTCTATTCTTGTATTGTGGTAATTATTGCAGTGACTCAAATTTAGGAGTATAAGTGTAACTAGGTATGGAAGGGACCTACAGTTATAAATTATCTAATTGTTGATAAGAACTATCTATGGTATTTCTTTTATGTACCATGATAGGATGGAGAGGTTGGTATTGGGTTTTTATTATTCGCCTGTGAACATTTCGGGCACCACTTCAAAGTCAACACTAGCCATGGAACCAACAATCGAGGGAACTCTTAGCGCTTTTCTTCTTACTGAAATTGGAAAACAAATAAATTATTCAATCCTTATAGATATTTGGTGATAAAATTCATTCAAGGGAATGCATAAATATCTAGTCTTGATTTGGCTCCTTTGTCCTAATAGGTGATCTCGGTTCTTTCTTCTTTTGGGAATATTATTACAAAACTTGCATTTCAGTAGATCAATATGGAAGTGAACAATTTATCCAAGAAGGTATTACTAGTGTGACATGACTCCTTTGTTTTGGTCCATAAGGAGAATAACTTCAAAGTCTCGAGTCACAATCTCCTTTGTGATTTATGAACACTAATCATTTTACTCCAAATCTCAATGTCATAACTATGATGGAATGTTATTAGTCTAAGTTATGGATGATTTATGATGTAATTTGTAAATTATGATGTGTACCTTGTTGGAAACTAGGGGCATTTTAGGTTAGTTTAGGAATGATCAATTGTGAGGTATAAAGAGTCCTCTTTGGATAATTAGACTATCTAAAGCATTTAATGGGAAAGGTTGAGCCCAATGATCACTGTTATGTAGTTCTCAACACATAAGACAACACACACACACACATATACTTATTTGTTTATTTTCCAAGGGAAAAATCCATGATATGGCATACAGTGGTATACTAATACACTAGTCCACAAATGAATTCCACACCCTTGTACTGTGGGCTCTTGGATCTAAAAATAATAATTTTCTTCAAATATTTTAGGTGCAACTTTTTATCATTGAAAACCTCGTAGCCTATAAATATAACAACTAAATCATCTAATCAATTGTCCTACTCCACTCTCTTAAACTACTTTTCCTCCACTATTCCTACCATATGGTTCTACATTTCATTTTAATGTATACAAATATTAAGAAGAGTAAGCCTTTGGGTAATTTAGAACCCATTAAGAAAAATAATAATAATAATTCAAATGAGCCAAATTTCACATACTTTAATGTAGACACTAGGAAAAGGTCACATTTACCAATTTCAAAGATCATACATATTTCCAATTAAACAAAAGAATTGGTATAAATTTCTATGTGATTACAGTGATAATGTAATTACCCCACTGTATCAACTCTATAATTCCTAGCTAAACCTTACCCACAATTCTGACCTTTCTAATGGATTTAGGCTTTGGGGGATTTTCTCCTCCACCACCTCCACTTTCCCCTAACATCATTTCCTTCAATGTGTTGGTTTAAGGTAGCTTGTGCGCCCCATTGGTGGCTAAGAGTACTTGATTTGTCAAGGAACTTGAAGAAATTCCCAAGATAGTGATTCATGCCACTTAATATTAGTTGATGACTCTTAGATAGGTAGATCAATGTTTGATTGGCCAATTCACTGGTATTTGCCCTCCCCCAACTTGATGAATGTGTGGATAGATAGAAATTGAATGCCTCTGATTGAAGACAATCTCTTTGTTTCATTTTGTGGTCATGGACTTTTCATCTTCCTTTTTAAATATAAGGTAGATCATGACTTGATCTTTCATAGTGGTCCATACTTCATGGGAGCATAATGTTTATACTTGGATCATTAGAGTATTGAATTTAATCCAGAGAACAATGTTCCTTTAGCCATTGCAATTTGGGTTAAGCCCCCATACCTCTCTCTCCACTATTGGAATGTTGAAACCAGATCTATTAAGAATACATTAGGTAAATATATAGATTGGGTTGAACAAAAAAATGTAATTCTTGTTTGTGCTCGAGTCTTTGTTGAAGTGGATTTGGATAAGGTTTTTCCTTCTACCATTCATCTAACCTTAGATAAATGGTCTTTTATACAAAAGGCGGATTATGATTTGTTTCCTTCCAAATGAAAATTATGCCATGAATATGGAAATTTTGTGAGGAATTGTAAGAAATTTGAGAATTAGAATCAAATAGAAGAGGGAGACCAATGGTAGCATTCGAAGTGAAGAAGAGGAGCTAGTCATCAAAATGCCACTACTAAAGACTTGAGGAAGAGTAGTGGGGGACTAAAGGCCCCCGCATCCCCAAAAACAAAATCTTCCCCTAAAGGAGTTCAAGCTTATTCTCTAAGCAAAACCAAGAATCCATCTTAACTTGAGACCAATTTTGAAACTTTGGAGCATCAACAAGAAGAAGTGGAAATTCAAGAGGGCACCATATAGAAGAACCCACTTGAAAGTGCCCAGGAAAATCATGGAAAATATAATAAGAAGATTCCACCTTTAGAGGATATTTCAACTTTAGATTGGAATAAGGAAGAAACAACATTAGAAGAGGAGGAATTTTTTTCTCTCACCCAAACTTAGAAAGCAAATCAAGGCCCTTTTTCTATAGTCTTTGTGAATGAAATATCTAAGGAAGAAAATGAAAAGAGCACGGTCATAGTCATGTTTATAAAAGAGTTGGAAGGGAAGAAAAAAATGTCTAATGAAGGAAAATGCTGACAAAAGAAAAAGAATTAGGACCCAACAAATCATTTATGTTGCCTTCACCAAAGGGACAAGGATAACTTGGAAAGGAAGCGACCCTTCCCATGTTCATCGGGGATTCAAATCTTGTTGTAAATGATGAAGATAATATTTAGGAATTGTAGGGAATTAGGCTTACAAAAATAAAAAGTTTTATTAAACAAGAGAAGCATTTAATATTCCTTCTTTAGGAGACAAAAATGGGGGATCAAGAGATTCTCCAAAAATGTAGATCACTTTGGTGAGGAATTTTTGCTCAAGCTGTGCGTTCTCCTAGAGTTTCTTCTCATTGGTTAGCTCCTCACCTTCTTCACATCCCCAATCAAAAGGTATGATATAGTTTGAATATTTATATGCCTATTTTGTATCATGAAAAAATTCCATGTTGGTCCTTTCTTATCAATATAAAAGAGTCTAAATTCAATCATTGCACTATCTTTGGGGGAGATTTCAATCTTACTCTCCATGTCTGGGATAAAAAATGGGGACCCCCCAGTGTGGGATCCATTCAAGGAATATATGGAGGACTTTATTTATACTTTTGAATTGGTGGATATCAAACCATCCTTTAGGAAATATACCTGGAGAAACAAAAGAGTTGGGCCTGGTTACATTGTTGCATGAATTGGCATTTTTTTAATTGAAAATTCCTTTCTTGACCAATGAATCTCTTTTTCCTCTCACATTATTTCTTGCAGAGGATCTGACCATTATCCCATTTCTCTTTCTATGTGTCAAGACGTAGAGTATGGCCCCGTGCCTTTTCTATTTAATCCACTTTGGATTCAACAACAAGGAAATTTGGAGGTAATCTCCTTCATATGGAGCAAATGGAGTAATTGTTCCCCAATCTACATTTGGAAACACATAATTAAAAATATACACCAAAGAACATCCGTCAAACTGAGGAAAGGAAACAAGTCATCATAAAACAAATTTGGAAAGTATTCAGGGAAAAATGGAACATGCCAATATATCTGCAGAAATTTTGCAAGAAGGAAAAAGGAGTTTGATATGTACCATAAAGATTTGAAGAAGGAAGAGGATATGTAGCAATTAAAATCAAGGAGTTTATGGCTATAGTCAGAAGATCAGAACAATTTTTTTCAGAGTCAAGCCAATATGAGACATTGGAGGAACAATATAAAATATATCTAAGTCAATAGAGAAATTATTTTAGACCACTCCAAAATTAAGGAAGTTGTGAATAACACTTCAAATATCTATACAAATATTATGTGAAAAAACATTCAACATTTTTTCAATATGTGTTGGAGTATATTCTTCACCAGGAATCTCTAGAGGACAATGAGGCAATTCTCAAAACGATTTCTGAAGAAGGAATTTGAAATGTTTTGGTTGCATTTGGTCCAAATAAGGCTTGATACTAGACAATATTTCTCCCCATTTTTACCAAAATTATTGGGGGATTATTAAGCTTGATTTTATTAGAATGATAGATTACACATTTAAATATGACTATGTTGGGGGAGGAATCAACTCTTCCCTCTTAGCTTTGGTTCCTAAGGAAGTTAATCCTTCCATCTTTGTGCATTTTTGTCCTATTTCTCTTTACAATGTATATTATAATTTGATCTCAAAAATTATAATTCTTTTAATTAAGCCTCTTCTCCCTAAGCTAATATCTGAAAACCAAGACGGCTTTGTGAGTGACAAGAAGATTATGGAAAATATTATTTTGGTCCAACAAGAAATTTGTTCTTGGAAAGAACGTTATGAAAAAGGACGGTAATTAAGTTGGACATGGCTAATGTTTTTGATCGAGTCAATCATCATTTCCTTTTTAAGGTCCTATGGAAGTTTGGATTTCGTGATTAAGTACTCAAATTGATTTCTACCTTTATTTCAAGCCGTTAGATCTCCCCACAGGTGAATGGGAGACCTATTGGCTTCTGTAGAGCTTCAAGAGGATTAAGACAAGGTTTCCTCATTTCTCCTATTTTATTTATTCTCATGGTCAATTCTCTAAATAAGATATTTGATTATGAAAGAAAAACTAAAATGCTTTTTGGAACAATATATGTGAACAATACTATAAATATCAATTATTCACAATTTGCAAATGACACTTTATTATTAGGAGGAGGCCCAATTTGAATAACTAATCAATTCAAGAATGTTTTGGACAAATTTGTTTCATCTTCTAGAGGTCTCATTAACTCAGAGAAGATTCAAATCTATACTTGGAATTTTGGTAAGAGAATACAAGGTCAGCATTATAGATATTTGGGTATGCTCTTGTGCATAAAGCCCTTTCCTCACCCATCTTGGTTTCCCATTTCATCTAAATTAGCTAGCAAATTTGAGCAACAAAGAGCCCTCCGGCTGAACCTAATTGGTAGGGTATTATTAGCTAAATCTATATTACTAACCCTCCCCCTCATTCAATTTTTTTCTTTGTTGGCTCATTCGAGAATTATATTAGAGATATATCAAGCTATTAGGAAATTTATGTGGCAATGGAGGAAAATCTAATTCTAAAAAATTCCATCTTGTTAAATGGCTAGTTGTTTATGCCCCCAAGTGTCATGGTGACTTTGGAATAACAGAACCCTCCCTTATGAATATAAATATTAGAGTGGAGTTAGTATGGAAGCTAATCTCCTCAAAATAATAACAATGGAAATAGATGATATATCACAATTACTTCGCATGAATAGGTTGACTTGTATTGATTCACCTTTATTAGTTAGAGGAGCATCGTTAATTTGGAAACTCATATTTGTTGCCACCCCTATGTTCAAACTTGGATACTATGAAATGGAAGGCTTATTAATATTTTGAGTTGGTGCATCATGGGGCATCCTCCACTTGGAGAAAGTGCATCCCTCCTTCCTCTCCATGAATGGTTGGCTCAACACAGGCGATTTTCCTTGGTTGATATTTCTTGCTAGGATGATCATGGAAAGTGGTCAGGAAGGGACTTTCAAGAAGCTCTTAATCATATAAAGGAGTCTATCTTCATTCTTAGGGGTATTCTCTCATTTTGTGCTCCCAATCAACAAGGCAAAGAAGCTTTTTGGGGATGAAATTGTCAAAATATTTAGTCAAAGAAAGTTATATTACCTTATTGTTCCCTTAAAGTGAACCTATAAAAACATGGGTTTTGGTGTACCATATGGCATCCCAATGGCCTTCCCAAAACCAATTTCTTTTTTGGGTCTCTTGTCATTCAAAAATTGTCAGGCCAAGAGTAACTCCAGGAAAACTAATGCATTTATTCGTTTAACCAGCTATCTAATATATACAAGAATGTGATTGTTCAGTTCATCTTCTCGATGACTGTTCACATTCAGTTCCCCAATCACTGAGGATTAGGTGTCAACA
>APFE031564178.1:35647-51221 GCA_000404065.3 Pinus taeda
TCCTTGCCAGTGAGAACTATTCCTATCATAGAGATGATTGAATGCATTCTGTAAAAGGTTACTTCTGCTGATATAAAAAAACTTTTGCTGATATATTAATACTTCTGATGGCGAAAAAAATGCTCTTAAAAAACTTACACTGCTTTAAAAAATGATTTTGATATGGAGAAAAATTCTGCTACATATATCACCATATATATATCTCTGCTTTAAAAATGATTTTTATATGGAGAAAAAAATCATTTAAAATTCTGCTACATATATCACCATATATATATCTCTGCTTTAAAAATGATTTTGATATGGAGAAAAAAAATCATTTAAAATTCTGCTACATATATCACCATATATATATCTGCAAAAAAAAAAAAGTTTGAGTGCTTGCTGCTTCAAACACTCGCTTCAAACTCTGGCTTCAAAACACTGGTTTCAAACCTTGTATTCAATGCTACAACAATAAATTTTACAGACAATAAGACTTGTCTCTGTGAAGAGGAGAACAAAAGTAATATATGCATTTATCGATTTCATCTGGAGTCCATCTCACACAACTTTAGAGGGGCTCCTCTACAGATTCGGAATCAATCCTACATGAATTACCTAACTGTCAGGCCTGAGCTAATGAACGAAATCAAGGCCATTGCGGATATGGAACCGCAGGAGGAGACCCTGGGCCTGGTGAATCTGACGCACCTAACATTTGGTTGCAAAAAATATTACCGCTATACGGGATCCCTAACCACTCCTCCTTGCACGGAGGGAGTCATCTGGACAGTGATTCACAAGGTAAGGACAGTATCCCATATTGAAGGTTCTCCAAAAAACTGTGAATGATTCCCATATTGGTTTCTCAGAATCCGTGTGTCTCTGAGGCTGAATGCCCTGCCATCGACAGCGAGAAACAGGTTTCCATTGCTGTCCAAGATATTGAAATCGTCGCCGCTGAAGCTAACGACCCTCTTCTGTATCGTTAATAAAATTGGGTAAGGAGCACAGAACTGATGGCCGATCACGGCTACGGTTCGGCTGTTTAGCCATTACGGGAGCCTCTCGGCATTAACAGTGGAAAAAAAAACAGTGCAAACAGTAACTATCATCAATAACAGTGGACGGATTCCAAGTTTGGATTATACATTACCGCTTGAATTCGGAGATTGTAGGAAGAACAGCGGCGTTACCAAGTTCGAGGCGTTATCATAGCAAATAGCGGCGCCAGCAGAGGAGTCAGGTACCACAGCAGACAGCGCCAGCAGAGGAGTCAGGTACACAGTCTTCAGGCAGGGAGGCTTTCTTCCAGAAATGGGACAGAGAGGAGCAAAGAGCAGGCAATGAACAGGAGTTACAAGGGACGCCTAAAAAGGAACCTGGGACCTGTGCTCTGATACCATGTCAGGCCAGGAGTAACTCCAGGAAAACTAATGCATTTATTCATTTAACCAGCTATCTAATATATACAAGAATGTGATTGTTCAGTTCATCTTCTCGATGACTGTTCACATTCAGTTCCCCAATCACTGAGGATTAGGTGTCAACAAAAATATCTCATTTCCAAAAATCTTAAAAAGTGGGGAAACTATGGCCCCCTCATGGTGGCCTTTAAGTTTCTTTTCCCAGAAAAATATTCCAAGTTTATTTTTTGAATGTAAGTTCACAAAAGTAGTCTATAATATTATGCTTCAACCTTATAAGTCATATTAAATTGGCCAAATTTCTTCTTGGCAACTCCACTTATCCCAAACATATTTCAACCAATGGATATGCTCTAAGTCTTGCCATAATTTATGTTTCGATGGAGAATATAAATATAACCTAGGGGTAGAAGGAATCGAGGGGTGGTGGGGGCGTGGGAGGTAGCTAGGATCAAGATCCAACAACCAAGATAATGGATTTGCACTCCTTCAGGGCTTAACGTTACCCTAGGTTCGAAATATACCAAGTTTATCAATCATTGGAGATTTTAGAATCAATATTCAAATCTTGGTCATGGAGACTTTTCCAAAAGACATGCACTTGAAAGCTATTCTTAAGAAAATATGAGATATGTTAAAGAAGTTTAAGTCATATGAGTTGCATCATGTTCTAAGATAACACAATTAGTTTATGTATTCCTTGGCTAATTGACACCGGAGCATCTTATCTCTAAGTCAAACACATTTGACTAGATCTAGGGATTCTCATTTACTAAGGGAGTTGGTTCCCTAATTAAGTTTACTTATTTAAATTAAATCTATTTTCCTATGTTTCCTTATAATCATTAGAATAATTGTATAAGAGACAATATCTTGTAATCAAATATATTTCTTAGAACAAATCTCAAGAATATTTGAGTGAGATAGAGAGCCCTTAAGAACAGTTAGATCTCTTGATCAACATGTGGATCTAGAATATCCTAGAAATAGGGGTTTGTTGAAGATTTTGTGGATTTGAATCAAATTATGGATTCATAATCCTTTGTATAGTTATGTAATAGGCATCTAGGAGGTAGAGGGGAAAGAGTAGTGAGGATTGAGTTGTGGAGGCCAAGGGAGGCCAATTATATGTAAATGTGGCACAAAGGCCTTATATATAATGACATGTATAATTATGTGAAATTTTAATCAGTATATGAGGGAGCACTTTGTTTCAAGTTTTAGTGGACTAAACAATCTCGATAGCCTCTATAGATCGTTGTGAAATTGAACCTGTAACCATATTGAATTAAGTGTGATGCATGTGCATTGCAACTAAGCTCAATAAGGATCGTGTGTGGAAAGAATGCACAAGAAAGCATGGAGGTTGCAGCTCAAGGAGGAGTGCACTTTGAAGAAGCAACATTTGAATGAAATTAGTGCAAAGAGGTTGAAATTATTTGAACGGTATTGATCAAGATTAAACGAGGCGATCACCAAGAATCATGGAGAAGCATGTGCATCGAAACCTCAATGTTGAAGTCAAAGTGGAGTTATTTCTTTTGGAACAATGTAGGAGCCCTTGAATTATGGTTGGGTGTATGCATATCATAGATCTATGATCATAGCGATATATCATCAATATGAATGTTGGTCGTGTGAAACTTCCCTCGCCAGTGCCTAGAACAATTTCTTCGCTTGAAGTATATGAGGAAGAATGATTATTTAGTAAAGTCGAGACACAATGAATTGTGGTAGAAATATGACCTCGATTGGAATAGCGGTGCCTCTGAGGTCGACCTTGACCCATAGTAGGCCTCGACCCATAGTCAGCCCCAACCTTAGTCAAGTGCAATAATTTTTTATTTAATACACAATCTGGCTGAAATTTGATTTAGTAGTTGGTTTAGTTGGCCACAACCTTAGTCGGGCTTCTGAGGAAAGTTGTTCCTAATTCAATCATCACCTTTATAAACTGTTAACAACCCCAACCTTCAATCTTTATCAATTTTTGTGAATTACAAAGAATTTTTTTTAGGATTATTTTGTTGGCGCGTTATGGAGAAGGCTTAACATGGTTTGAGACAATTGGTTGGAAAATAAAATTGTTTCCTTGGACCATGATTAACTAGGTTGAGAAAGCACCTATCCATTGCAATATGTAAAAACTAAATTGCTAACATCAAAGTGGTATCAGAGTAGCTCTGTGAAGTGGGTGTGAAGTCTGATAGGAATTTCGGTGATGAGGATTCAACCACGTCAAATTGTGAAATTGATTTGTAGAGGTTTTCCAGAAAATGCACTGGAAAATCATATTGTATGTTGAACTATTATTTTATATTATGTTAAAAAAATGGGATCATACACAGTGAATGTGAAGCCAACAAAGAGATATTTTGCATTGATTACAACAATTGAGATTTTGTTTCAAAGGGAATATTTGAGTAATAAAGTGAGGCTTTATTAGCTTGATATACCTTCTTATGTGATGAGGTTCCTCTGTGCTAAGTTTTGGATTGAATTCAACTGAATGAGTTGAATTGTAGACTTGTTTTATGATTAATTGTTGACAAGGTTGGTCAAGTCTAATTTCATTGATGAAATCGAGGATATATTGTCTACATTGGAAGAAGGAAGTTCTTTGTGTGGGCACTCTGTGTTGAAAAAATACAACAATGAAACAACTTCTAGTCGTGTGTTGGCAATTTAAATCCAATAAAGGACGTATTCCAAGAATGATAGCATTCTAGGGATCTGTAATTACGATGAAATATGCATAGGATAAATTTCCATTTGTAAATTGGTGTGATGATGCGCCCAAAGGATCATTGTAGAGAAAGAACAATTTCAAAATGTTGATTAAACACACTTGTATGAGGATCCATGTATTCAAAGTTATAGAAATAAAGAAAAATTATACTCTACATGTTGAA
Organism: Pinus taeda; assembly: GCA_000404065.3. Classification (NCBI taxonomy): domain Eukaryota; kingdom Viridiplantae; phylum Streptophyta; class Pinopsida; order Pinales; family Pinaceae; genus Pinus; species Pinus taeda. The sequence continues at coordinate 39,969 of APFE031564178.1, forward strand.
GGTTGAATTGGTTGGTAAATTTTGTACTTTAATTTGGTTAAATACTATATTTTGCATTGGTGTTAGACTAACACTGCTTTGGGTTGAGCCAGACTCTAATCGATGGTGGGTGTTAGAGAATTCTAGCCAGGAGTGCAAGAAAAAACTAAAATTAAAATTAAATTCAACACATAGACACTGACATGACTACAGAAACACAGACAATTGCTACATAGACAATGGAGGAAACACAAGCAGTTGTGACACCGACAATTGTGACACTTAAAACAACAAAAACATTTACAATTGTGACATCGACATTGGCAACATAGATAGTTGTGCACTGACATCGACAGAAACACATAAACTATGCCACCGCCGTAAATAAAACCAGACACTGCAAAAACACAATTGTGGCAGAGTATGACACAAACAACTACAAATGACTAGAAAAAACACATTAAAATGGAAATAAGCACATAACATTGTTGTACTTCAAAACATAAAATTGTTGCGAATAAAACACATGAAACTTTTCTTATCAACCTCAACAAAAATCCATTTATGCAAAACAAACAAATGACACATAGTTGCATAAACTAAGCATACAACAACTATGAACAAGAAACTAAAACCAACACATTACATTTCACAAATTGTTGGACATGGAAACATGTTGTTGCAACACAAAAGTGTACAACAAACTAACCCACGAGATGCTGCAATACCCACATAAAATTACTACAAATAAGAACATGACACAGGACTCTGGATTCATTTCATTGACATGAACAAAATGTGCATAATCATGCAGCCCTCACTACCATGGCGGTAGGGAGGTTGCCACCTCTCACACATGGTCCTTACGTACACCGAAAACCCTTTGTAGCACACTACACCAAAATACTTCCCCAAAACCTTCCATACGTGCTCCTAAAAAACCCCTAACCCCAAACCTAAGAGGGATTATTTTAATATTTTCCTAAAAATATCTTCAACTAACTTTCCCTCCATTCACATTCCATTACATGTCATTTCAATTTCATCTCATTATATTTCACCTAATTTTAAATTTGCATTCTTATTTTGCATTTCATTTCATATTTACATTAATTTTCATAATTAATATTCTAATTAACACAAGTTCATACTTGGGTTCCAACATTGGGTATTGAGGAAATGTTGGAAAATATTTTGTGATCCAATATTCTAAATTCGGCAAGCGTTGAATCTCTATAGAATTAGTGATCAACTATTGATTTTAAAATAATTGGTGTCAAGTGAATGCAGACGAGGGCTTGTTGTTTGAAGAATCGGTGTTTCCAAGCAAGTGCAAGTTTTGTAGTCAAAATTTGATCAGAAAACTAGAAGATCTATATAAAGGAATGCACTTGGATCAATGGTGAATTATGACTACATCTAGGAACAAATTTGAACCTTGAATATTGAAGAAAACTATTAGTTGATTATAGAGTCTCAGTGATTAGGGAATAGTGTGTTGAGTTTGGATGTATTTCAATTAACAAGAGACTATGTAGATCCAAAGGTTATATTTGAAGTTGTGAATAAGGATTGTGCAAATCTAGTTATAAGAGATCTAAAGAAAAAAGTAACATTAATGCTATTCAAGTATAAAAACTTTGTGATAGAAAAGGTAGGATAATTGGTTGTACAAGGCAACATAGTTGCAACCAAAAGAGAATTGGGAATTCAAGATAATTGTAGAAGCATGAAAGAGTTGGAACACACTGGAGAGGGATTATTTTTAAATAGTACAAAGTAGGCGTACTCTTGAAAAAAGAATTGGTTCATCGGAGTGGATCAAAGGAGGACTACTGAAAATAATATCTTGGCACAAATCTTATAAAGATGGATATAATTTTTTTCTACTAATTCTAGTAATTTTGTGTGTGTGTGTGTGTTTGTAGGTAATAGAGAAGTAAAGTTGATAAAATCCATTACACTAAGTGAAACTATGATAGAGGGAGCAAGCAAAGTTCTCAGATGAAGGATTTGGTGACAAAACCCTAGTAAAAAAGTTGAATTTTCTGAAAAATAAGAGGGAAACATAAGTTCTCAAAGGAGAAAGAGAGAAATGAGCAATTGAAAATGCATAAACCTAAACAAATTTGAAAGTTGAGGATCAAGAGTGCTCAGGAAAAGGTTCCACTGTAGGGAACCAGAAGAGAGGATAGCAAGATGATGACTTAGAACTAGTGATAAGTGGTAGTCTTGTTACAGAAATGGGAAAGGCTTGTTGCAACTCACAAAAGGAAAAGGAGAGTCCACATAAGATGTGAGGAGCTTTTTAGGCCATGTTGGTTATTATCGGAGGTTTCTTGAAACTTTTAGCAAGAGATCTTCACCATTATTAAATATTTTGAGTGTGTTTGAACAATAGCTTAATAACAAGATTTTGAAACCTTCAAAGAAAACCAACCACTACTCTTGTTTTGCCAGAACCAAATTGGAAACCACCATTCCATACTTATTTTGATGCTTCTGATAAAAGTTTGGTTGTTTTGTTAGGGCATAAAAAAGATACAATGATGTATATAATTTATTATATCAACAAAAATATTGCACATGCGGAGCTGAATTATACATTCATTGAAAAAACCGTTTTAGCAGTCATGTACGCCATTAACAAGTTTAGACATTATATCACTAAGTATATTATTTATGTGCATATAAATCATTCATCCATTAAACATTTAATGAATAAACCAAATATTAATGAAATGATAATTCAGTTTCTTTTGCTTCTTAAGGAATTTGATGTTACTATACTCGATAAACCTGATCATGAGAATGTGGTTGCAAATTTCCTTTCAAGGATTACTAATGATAAAGAAGATGAGCCATTAGATGATTCTTTTCTAGATGAAGATTTATTTCTAGTATCAATGACGATACAATGGTTTATAGATATTTTAAACTATTAGATGGGTCACAAGTTGCCTCAACATTTTTCATCTCAAGAAAAGAATGCTCTAATATGGAAAAGTGCACAATATATGTGGATAAAGGCATATTTGTTCAAAATAGGGCTAGATCAATTTCTTCAAAGATGCAACAGGGAGGATGAAGTATATGATATCTTAAAGGCTTTCCATGATGAGCTATGCCGCATACATTTTTCAACCACAAGAACAACTAAGAAGATACTCCCTACTGGGTATTATTAGCCAACACTACACAAGGATGCAAAAGAGTATGTAAGACATTGTGATGCCTATCAAAGAATGGGCCAACCTACCAAATTGGAAGAAAGGCCAATGCAATCATTAATTTCTCTAGATCCATTTGAAAAATGGGGAATTGACTTTGTTGGACCAATTAATCCACATTCTAATCAATTCAAGTACATATTAGCATATACTAATTATCTTACTAAGCGGGTGAAAGTACGTCCATTGAAGAATATTCAATAGAAAAGAGTTGTTGAATCCTTGTATGAAAACATATTCACAATATATAAAGTGCCCAGGGAAATTATGTTTGACAACGGAGCAAAATTTACATCAAAATTGGTAGAAGAACTCATGAATTTGTACAAGATCAAGCACAGAAATACCACACCATATCATCCTAAAGCTATTGGGCATTTGGAAGTAACTAACAAGGAGGTGAAAAATATATTAACAAAAAATATTCAATTCCACCTCAAAGATTGGGAAAATAGATTGCTAAAGGTAGGGTGGGCTTACTGGACTACATGGAAATACTCAACAGGATTTACACCTTATGAGTTAGTATTCGGTAAAAACGTACTATTGACTATTGGGTTTGAAATTAGAACTTTAAGAATAGTAATAGAATTGGGGATGACTCTTTTAACAACATAGAGAATAACATGTCTTAACTAGTTAGATGATTTTAGCAATAAGCTCTATAGCACACATAAATAACTCAACAACAAAGAGTTTGATGTCATGATCAATATATAAAGAAGAAATTATTTAGCCAGGAGATTGGGCATTACTGCATGACTCAAGGCTCTAGGATTTCAAAGGAAAATTAACCAAAAGATGGCTGAGAGCATAAGAAGTTGAGAATTTTTATGAAAATAGAATGGTGAAATTAAGAACAATTGGTGATGAAAAGTTGCCACTTCTAGTTAATGGGCATCACTTGAAATTATATCATAAATTAGAATCTAAAGAGGAATTTACTCAAATACTTTGTCAACATTTGGATCTGCATTTAGTTGAGGGCCCATGTGGGCCATGCATATCTTATAAATTCTTGTACAAAAAAAAAAACTCACAATGAAAACCACTAATGGCATTGTAGGCTATGGTAATTCTTGACAACTAGAAATGGCATGTTTTAATTTAAATAAAACTTTTTCTACATAAGCTTTCAGTGGCAACTATTGCAGCCCTTATCAAAATAACATTTCTAAAGTAATAGTTATTATGAAAAAAAATCACATTAGAAATATTACAATTCAACAATGTGGTTGTTTGCGAAATTTCATATATTTGTATCAAATACTCAAACAAATGTAGTTGCGGAAAATTTTGTCAACCATGTATACCAAAAGTTTAATATTATACAGGCTACACGATGTCTCTACTACAAGATAAATTAATAACTACAAATTTTAAAGAATAATGAATAACCACTGCAAGCTTCATCTACAACAATCACCAAGTGCATATGAAATACAATAACTCTTTGTAGAAAAAACAATTCTTCAACTTTTGACCACCACATGTCAGGTAATTTCATACCTTTCTTTTTTAAATTCACTTATTAAGTCCACATGTCCAATCATTATTAAACACACACTATTCAAATCCTAATGTGATCATTATCCATGAATTATGCTCATATTATGAATTATTCCCAATCTTCCAAACTCCATGTCATTAATATAAAACATAGACCCATTTATTGACCCAGTTGAACCACTCTAGTGCATTGCCATAAATTCCTTGCCATGTATCATAATTGATTGTTCTAATGATGTGTGAATGGCACTGCCAACAACAAATCATTACCGCCAATTAAAATGCCAGCGCAACACAAAGATCTTGTTAGAATGAATGACAATTATGAGAGTTATTGGTTGCACGTATTGGCATGCCGCACATTCTTAAGGATTTTTGTTTCTATTGCATATAAAATTTCTAGCAGTCCACTTCATTTTCCAATGAACCTTCTACAACTAAGTTATAAACTCCATTACTGAAGTTATTAATTGAAAACATTAATCTAGTGAACTATCATAATAGAAAAGTGGAAATATGGGTGGCGATGTGTTTAGAAAGGAACCAATTACTACATTAATGATCATGAACAATTCATAAGTTGTAGAAATCTTAAGAAGAGTTGGATGATTGTAGTTATTCCAACAGATTAATAACATAATTCTACCATTAGCTAAACACTTCGCTTTGCATTTTGACCTTCGGAATAATATTTTACAAGTCACAGATCTTACATATACAATTTCATAAGAAATTGTTGCTCAATTGACAAGATTAACCCCAGAAGGGAAGTGTTGGTTCAAGAAAGAGTAGAATATGCTACAATGAGAGGAGCATTTCTAGAAAAGTGGAAACAATTAAATACAAAGGACAAGGAGAAAACATTATCATTGTTAGCTCCTTGTGCAAACATATTACAACATATTATCTGATATTTTACTTGTGAAGGTTGTGCCTCACTCTACATGACCTATAATTTCCATTTATTCGCACATTTAAGAAGAAATATAAATATTAATTTTCATTGTTTTCTGTTGAAATCCTTAGAATCCATGATGAGCCAGTGTTAGAAGGGTAAACATGACCAACTAGCCCATAATGGGGGTTAATATACCTTTTAGAAAAGGTTGCATTCACACAACAATGTTGCACAACAAACTAGGGAGAATTTGTAGAAAATTTGGCTCTAGTGTTAGAACTAGAATCATCAATTGGAAGTTCTCGTCAACAACAAGAATCACTCAGTGATACACAAGAACCACTGGATAGAAGAATTGAGAGAAAATGAGAAACTAATGAATCTTCAGGCAACAACTTTGAAGTAGGGCCATCTGCTACAACAATGTAGCTCGATGACCATGAGTAAGGAGAACCATTTTTCGTGGTATCAAGATTGCTTATACTAATGTAAGAATTTTCAACTCAAACAAAAGGTCCTTTTGGAATTATACACTTCAACTGTGGGTGGATATTCAAGGTTCTTGAACACATACCATAAGATCAAGAAATACTTTTTAGGAAGGTCTTAAAGCAGATGTGCAAAAGTTTGTGGTTAAATGTGGGGCATGTCAAAAAAATAACATAGAGAAGATAAAGACCCTAGGGTTCCTTCAACCATTGGCTATACCAAGCCAATTTTGGGAAGAATTGTTTATGGATCTTATGATATGTTTACCTAAATCGGAAGGAAAGAGAGTCATTATGGTAGTGATAAATTAAATGACAAGGCATGCCTATTTTTCCTCTTTTTCTCATGCTTTTAAGGCAAGCACAATGGTAGGAGCATTCATGAAAACAATCTGAAAACTACATGGAATGACAAATATTATTACAAGTGACAGAGATCCAATTTTCACTGGAATTTTTTGGAATGAATTATTTTCTTATTTGGTTACTCAATTGACTCACAAGTCATCTTACCATTCTTAATTTGATGGGAAAACTAAGATTGTGAATAAATGTTTATAAGGATATCTAGGTTGCTTTGAATTTGATAAACATACACAATGGGTCAAATGGTTTCCCTTGGTAGAACGATGGTAAAACATATCCTTCTATACTTAATAGAAAGTGTCACCATTTATGGCACTTTATGGATATCATCCTCCATACATCATGTCACCCTTGAAAGGGACTATAAAGGCTAAAGCAATAGAGGACCACATACGACACCAACAAGATGTTCTAAAACTATTGAAGAACAACTTGGTTATAGCACAAATTAGGATGAAACAACAAGCATATCAACATCACAATGAAACATAATTTGAATTGGGGTGTTGGATATTTATGAGACTACAACCATATAAATAAATGTCCCTCAAGCAACAAAATAAGGACAATAAACTAGCACCTAGGTATTATGGCTCTTACATGGTGTTGAAGAGGATTGGAAGTATGGATTAGTGTTAAAATTGGAAACTAGGGCCAAACTTCATGTGGGTCATCTTATTCGTGGCTGATAATATTTTTATTAGATTCCTCTCATCGAGAGGTGTAAGATTGATATAAATATCATCTGATTCTGATAAGTATTCATGGAGATATGAATTTATTTTGATTATGGAATTATTATCAAGCCGACTTACAACTCATGTAGGCTCAGAAGCCCAACAGTCGCATCTATTCAAATACCAATGTTGTGTATAAATACAGGAGGAATTTTGCTCATTTTCACTCACTCATCTCATCACATCTCTCTCTCTCTCTACTGCGCAGAAAAGAGTCTCTTCTCTACTACGCAGAAAAGGGTCTTTTTCTCACAAATGTGAAGTCGGAAGCTATTGAAACTGAAGTTGCAACTGTAGAAGTGAAGTTTGACCTGCGTTGAATAGAAGATCTCCTCATCTAAACTGCGATGTAGGTTCATCTGAACCTCCTCCGAAAGCCGCAACTTTTGGTGGTGGAATCAAGTCAATCCGACGGACGGTTTGCAAGATATCGACTGCCCTAGTTTGAAGGAAGCCGCTAATACTAACGCTGCAACTACAAAAGTAAAGTCTGACCTGCGTGAACTAGAAGATCTCCTCATCTGAACTACGTTGTAGGTTCATCTGAACCTCCTCTTAAAGCCACAACTTTTGGTGGTGGAATCAAGTCAATTCGACAAACAGTTTGCAAGATATCAACTGCCCTAGTTTGAAGGAAGTTGTTGAAACTGAAGCTGCAACTGCAGAAGTGAAGTTTGACCTACGTGGACCAGAAGATATCCTCATCTGAACTGCGATGTAGGTTCACTTGAACCTCCTCTGAAGGCTACAACTTTTGGTGGTGGAATCAAGCCGATTCGACAGTCAGTTTGTGAGATATCATCTGCCCTAGTTTTGATGATGAAGCCGCTAATGCTGATGTTGCTGATCTAGGGTTTGCTACTGCTGATATAAATCATATTTATTGTACTATTTCTCTCTGCTGAATTATTGAAGATAAAAGAAGATTTGATCAAAGGGTTTCCCCACACATTGTGGGGTTTGTCCCTAGCTAGCCGCCACATCTTGTATCTCTTGTCTTGGCTTGTTTTCTGTCAATCATTTAATGTTCTATCCGCACTTTACTTTATGTACATGTGATTGCTAATATGTGGAATATAATAAGAAAAAGAAGTAAACAGTTATAAGCATAGAACATACCATAATTTAACATGGTATCAGAACTGAAGTGAAGACAAAGCCCAAGCAAGAGTAAGAGCAATCACCGAAGAGAAGATTGGCAAGGCTATCCTAAAAGAACTATGGGGTCCTCAACACTCTTTCCTACCGAAGACAAGCTCCATGAGAAAGCTGACTATCACAGATGGAATATGTCTATCGATCTAACCCTAGAAGATCAAGGAGTGTTGGACCATGTAAGAGGCAATATTGTTGAACGTCCATCAAATGCATCCGCTGCTGCCAAGTATAAATGGAAAACCGGAGAAGTCAAAACAAAGAAGATCATTCGGGACTCTATCGACAAGCATTTGGTGGCCTACATCTCTGAACTCGACACCTCCAAGGAAATCTACAATAGAATAGTGAGTTTATTTAAAGTTAATGATGCAAATCAAGTTTTGTTTCTTAGAAATAAGCTGAGGGAAATCAAGAAGGGTAAAGATGAGAGTATGCAAGCATACTTCTTAAGAATCACCAAGATCAAGAACGATCTCCTATCTATTGGGGAGACTATTACTGACAGGGAAATGGCACTCACGACTCTTGGAGGATTACCATCTGAACGGTACGTGTTCAGGATCACTCTTCTGAACAATCATGTAATTCCTGGTTTCAAGGAATTAATGGCTATGTGCATTCAAGAAGAAACAAGGGTAGAAGAGCAAGAAATGCCCTTGCTTAAAGGAAGGTTGGACCTAAGGGTGGAAGAAAAGGATGATGTTACATTTGTGATAAAGTAAGTCACTATGCAAGGGAGTTCCCTGATAGTAAGGACTCACACTGGGACGATGATCAAAATCCCTCTCATGGAAATCAAAGGGATGGAAAATTCAATAGAAAAGGTAAAAGGAATGCTGGAAATCAAGGAAGAGGACAACCATTCAAGAAGGCTAGAAATTCCAGGATGTATTAAATGCACTTGACCTCTGAAAGAACCTGGTGTTCATCTCAGCAATGGAAAACAAAGGCTACAAGGTAACCTTCAGCGATGGCAAGTCTAAACTTTGGCATCGGAGGTTTGCCCCCCTTCATTATAAAGCTCTACTTGGTGTAAGACAAATGGTGATAGGGATGCCCAAATTCCAAGTAGAGAAAGAAGGTGTATGTCTAGGATGTGCTGAAGGAAATCTCAAAAGGGGACCATTCCCCTCAAGCCAAAGCAAGACCTTCGATATATTACATTTGGTTCACTCAAGCATATCTGAGGCTGGCATTCAAAGGGAGACTACTACACCACTTACTCCTGAGCAAAATGGTGCGGTGGAAAGGAAGAAGTGTACGATTGTGGAAGTTGTCTCTATGGGTAGATGATGTAACAATGCATGATGTGGAGGAACCCATGGATCCTATTTATCCACCTGAGCCTTCTTCTTCTAAGAAGAGGCTTTCATGGCTTAGGGGGATACTTGATGATGTTGAAGGACATGTTGCACCCCAAGGAACCTTTCTTGAAAGTACGAAACCTAATAGGTAGCAGGGATACCTGACCATCATGAGCACGATCATACAAAATGAGCCTTCATCATTCTCAGATGTTGTCAACCATCAAGTATGGAAGGATGCTATGACCATAGAATATGAGTCTATTATGGAGAATGATGTCTGGGAAGTAGTTCCCAGACCCCAGGACAAGACAATTGTCACTTCTAAATGGCTTTACAAGATAAAGCATGCAGCAGATGGAAGTACGGAAAAGTATAAGGCTCGTTTTGTTGCTCATGGTTTCTCCCAAAAGGAAGGTATAGACTATGATATTTGCACATGTTTCCAGATATACAACCATCCGCTTGATCATAGCCATTGTGGCTTCACAAGGATGGAACCTACATCAAATGGATGTCAAGACCACGTTCTTGCATGGTTCAATCAAAGAAAAGGTCTTTGTGGAGCAACCCAAAGGATTTTAGCTTTATGATTTAAAATCTCATGTATGCAAGTTGAAGAAGGCTCTCTATGGGCTGAAGCAAGAACCCCGAGGATGGTATGAGAGGACCAATAGCTACTTGATGAAGCTGGGATTCACTAGGAGCGAAGTCGATCCTAACCTTTACTTTAAGGTTGAAGATGACAAACCTCTTAGACTAGTGCTATACGTGGATGACCTCTTTCTAACAGGCGCATACCCTCTCATTCACAAATGTAAGAGGGAGTTGGCTTCTAAATTTGAAATGAAGAACCAAGGACTTGAAGTGTGGCAAAAGCCAAGGGAAATTTTCCTATCTCAAGGAAAATATGTGGTGAAGATTCTGAAAAGATTTGGTATGATGGACTACAAGCCTATGACTACCTCGAGGATCTTAAATTTCGAAAGTTATAAGGTAGTGATGTTGGACCAGATTTGGGAAATGCCTCTGAGTTTCAAAAACTCATTCGCGTTGATGTTCTTGGTGAACCTTTGTCTGAACATATGTTTTGCAGTTAGCATTGTGAGCTCATATTTGGTTGAGCCTCACTAGATTGGTGCCAAGAATCTTTTGAGATGTCTTCAGGACACAATCCCTCATGGTTTGAGACACACTGCCGGAAATATGAAACTGCATGATTATTCGAATGTTGATTAGGTAGGTAGTGTGGAGGATCACTGGAGCACTTTTTAGTGCTATTTCTCTTTGTATTCTGCTTCGATATAATGGATGAGCAGGAAGCAGAAGTCGGTTGCCATAAGCACCACCGATTCCAGGTACATATCTACGAGTATGATCTCATATGAAGCTGCCTGGTTGGGGAAGCTCTTCAGTGAGCTGTTTGATCACATACCACTGTGATTCTCTGTAACAACCAGAGGTGGGATTCAATTATTGAGGAATCCCATATTCGTCAACTGCTCTAGCAGATAGACATCATTTGGGATATGGTAAGTCGATGAGCAAGGAGGCTCCATCGCATTAAGATGATGTATAGGTCGA